>OMNN01063629.1:4955-15951 GCA_900302755.1 Chromis chromis
GGAGGGGGGGGTGGAGGGAGACAAGACCTTGCACATGGAGTGTTTGGTCTCTGAAACTCATAATCCTCGATAAACAGTGTAAACTGCCAAAGTCAAATATTTTTCCCTATTACCCCCACGCCTCTGGTCCTCCAGGAGAGCACACTGCTGCGGATAAATAAGCTCTTGTATTAACAGGGAGAACTGTCGATAAAGTTTAATAACATGGGCGTCACTTCATAACTGGGTCTAATAATAATCTACCCTAAAACACGGGATGGGATAACAGCATGGAATGGGCTTATTTTTCCTCCCTGTGTCTTGGGATAACTATTATAGTCCTGCAGTTTAGAGTTGTAATGCTCAGTGAGGATTGGATTTAGTTCATCTACTGATCTGATCTTGTTTTGTTTTGTGATAGACAGCAAGGTGCCCTGTCCTCTGCATGTACCCCAGCCCATTAACTGCCTTCGCTCGCCGCCCTAAACCTTCTGCATTGTATTTTGTACATTTAAAGGAGCTATGCAGCCTGCTGTGTTGCCTGCCTTGCTCATATGGAGCCTAACACACGTACGTATACAAGAAACGACACAAAATGATTTTCTTTCGAAAGCCAATTGTCTGCTGATAAGAACGCAAGATCCCCAGCTCAGTGTGAATGAAATCAAACTCTCACGCTCAAAGTGTGCAAACACAGGGATGATCCGGAGCTGTCTCACTGTGTTGACTTTGTAACATTATTTAGAGGTGAAAATACATTAAACCAGGTCTGCTGCTGCCTTGTATAACTGTAAAGATTTCATATGTCGAGAATGTCTCATAACTAACAATAAAATCTGGACTGTCAGATGATGCGCTTTTCAATCACCTCTCAAGCTTATAGGAAAATACTGAAGAATAGAAGCTTTCTAGTGCAGAATACATTCACACATACAGCTTATCGTCACATGTGAATAGCAACAGGAAAGGATATCATGTGGTAGGTTCATAGTGTGAGAAGTCAAAGCTGTCTTACACCTTTACTACACTTTTTTTTTTTTTGCCAATATGTTTTAAGACGGATGGAATTGCTACCTGGTGGTAGACTACGGTCAACTAACAGCCCACAGCTGCATCTCACTGCACAGGACTCAAAGCTATAATCAGATCAAATTACTGGGAATTAAGTTGGACCAACATCTGTCATGGTTTCAGCATATAGACAACATCCGCTTTTTTTCATTGATTTTTTTTCCAATCGGCACTTCACCTTACTACGGACACACACTTGCACAAACAGATTTTATCTGTTTTTACTCTCTACACATCACAAATTTGCACTGTTTATATTATTATTATTATTGCGGTTTCATCTTGTGTTTTTGCATTTTTTGCATCTCTTTTTTCTGTATATATTTTTTTATTTTATATTATATTCTGTATGTATGTTTAATATGCTGCTGGTTGTTTGAATTTCCCTTGGGATCAATAAAGTACCTACCTACCTACCTACCTACCTACCTATCTACCTACCTATCCTTAAAGCTGGTGTAGGCAGTACATTGGCCTACTGCACCCAAAGTCGTAAAGTCGGAGACCATCTCCACACGACTCAACCAGGATATTGTCACAGCGCTTAAATGCAGGAAGGAAGATAAGGAGCTGCACACCGTGGTGCAGCATGTGAAACACTTCAATGACGTGGTGGAGTTTGGAGATAAAAACTCCTAAGGTGTTGGAAGTCAAAGATTCCATACTCACCTCTCAGCATATTGTAATTCAAGTGGTCTAAGAGGAAGTCTGACTTCTGTACCTCCTCATGCATCCATTTTCAGGATTTTGAAAATCCAGCCCTTGATAGGAGATTTTAGCCAATCACAGGGCTTTTTACAGATCAGATGGGACAGTGTAAATAGCAGCACAGTCTGCAGTGGAAACGGAATGTGGAGGTTCAATGGGTTAGAAAATGGACTTTTACTGGGAAGGTTGGGGTTTTAATCCAGAGAGACACCACAAATAAATGTTGACTTTTAGGTTAAACTTGTGTTGTGGGAGGAGTGAAGAGCGGCAGCTTTAAGAAAATGGAAAAAAGCGTTGCTGTTGTCAGAAAAGGTTTTGTTTCCTTCCTCCATTAGTCATAAAAAGCAGTGTCAGTGATTCATTAGTATTATCTCATTTCCAGAGCGTAGGTTATTTTTAAGATGTCCATATCACACCAGCATTACTAACAAGCACAATCAACCATCTTAGTTCCCTGTAGCTGTTCAGAATAGTGTTCCCACACAGGGCATGGACCTCAGTCTCCTGAGTAAAAGTCCTGTCGTTGACTCATGACTTGGACTTTGTAGCAACAACTAGAAACATTTCTTACAACCTCGTATTCATACCTTTATGGGAGAAAATACATTTCTTTCAAAGCATAAATGACAATGTGTTGTCGTTGTATAGGAAGGTAATTTGTGATATAAGGGCTGTGCAGACATATGTCTTACAAGAAGAGATACTTCAAACAACACCAGCCTCTTCAGAGGTGTCTCATACTGTATTTATCCGATATTAATATGTGACATTGAGTCCTCTTCAACAGTCATTGTCTATTATGACTTTAATTCAACAGCAGTATGCTATTTAAGTGCAATAATTACATCTTTGGCTCTCATGCTGACAGGCATTAAGCTGTCCACAGTCATTTATTAGGCCCCTTCCAGGCCTCTCGATGACACTTCAAATTAAAGGCAGGAGATGGGAGGCAATGTTATTTTCAGCAGCAAGTATATGTGTTTACTGAACACTCGGTACATTGTGCAGCAAGCATTGTGAGATTGAATAGCTTCAAACCTCTTAAAAGTCCCCCTGCTTGCTTTGACTTAATCTTGATCAAATTGCTGTCTGGAGTCATTAAAATCCCGCAAGTAATTCTTTTTCTTCTGAGAGTCTAGTTCTGAGTGAAATTTGGTACATGAAAAGCAGAATTTGAAAAAAAGAAGAAAGAAATAGGACTCAGGAATATTAAATTCCACTTTTATGTGCTTTATCACACAGACTCAAACAGTACTGTGCACATACGGCTTCAGATATGCAATTTTGTCAGCTGTTTGAAGATATTACAGGCTCCAAAGCTGTTCCTAGTTTGCGGGACAATAGCTGCTAAGCCAGGACATCAAATGTCCAATTTGCAGAAGATGACAAGCCGAGAGAAGTCACAGCCAGACCAGAGTTGAGACTTTGGGTCAGCTCCCTCTTTTGGCCGTACCCTGCTGCCAATTGCAATTTGAGCAGATGGTCTACTAGCATACAGAAGGAGTGCTTTCCCAAAGGAAATGACCCAATATTTGGCAACAAACGAAGAGATGTCACTTTGAACTGGACTCATATTTCCTCAGGTTATTTTCACTGGATATCATAAAGCAGGTTAAAATGGACAGAAATTTTACTGGTGTGGGCATGAGCAGTTCATAAAAATTACTGCCATGGCAGATTCAGACGGGAATGAAATTGCAGACATGCTCTGGTAATGATTACATCACCCCACCTCTACTTGCTGAACTAATCCCGTCCGAATAGAGCTGTATCAAGTGAAGGCTTTTGGGGGAATTACAAGGTAGTTCGCTATAGTGGGAGCGATTTCAGCTAAGACTTTAAAAAAACCCACTTGATTTCCATTAGCACTAACAGATGGTATGTAATGATGCAATTATTAAACATTTGCTTAACGTTGCACAGAGTGAATAAAAATAAGAGCATCTCTAGATCTCATTACTTTCCATTAATTCAATCAACGGTTAAGATTAGTTTAATCTGTCAATTTCATGATGAGCACAGTCTGTTAAAAGAACTGATTCCATTAATCAGGCAGTAATTTTGGTTTCTATTCCCTTCAGCTTCATTTCCATGTCCGCTGTCCCTCTGATGAAGACAGAACAGCTGAGACCACTGAGAACATAAATCATATCTGCGGAAAAATACAGGCCCTTGTGTGTACAAACATCACAGCGGACCGGTGAATAATGCTGTCACTCCAGTGTTGTGCTGCTGCCTCATAATCACTCAATAAGCTTCTGAAGTGAACTGCATATTACTAATAAGGTTCATTTATACACGTTGCTTTTACCCACTAATTTGTCCTGCGGCATGTGTAAACAGCAGCCAATCATCTGGTCTGGGATTTTTTTGGGAGCTAATTAGGCTCAAAGGCCAAGTTTATGACTCATAGGATTCCGTCTATTCATCCACCCTCACATGTGTTAGCAGCCTCTGTACCAAAGTTTTACTCCAAGGATCAGCTTCTTGATATGTATTGTAAATGAATCTCCCATTTCCCCATGAAAAATTCCAGCAGGAATTCAGAAAAATGTTGTTCAGCGCATGTGTGCTTGTGTATTAAACTACAAAGAACAACTGTATGCATTGAATCAAAGGAGCCTTTTTACACCTCATTGGTTCTACTACAAAACCATTGAAGCTACATAGTAAAGTCTAGTTATTTTGTTATTACTGATCTACTTTTAGACCACAGTGTTTTCATTTAATTGCCAAAAACAGTAATTGAAAATAGAGAGTTTATACTTGGAGTGTTGAACCTTCTGGCAGTGAGAGTATTTACACAAACACTGTTGACACATGCTTATAAAGTGCACATTTTTTAATCTGTAATTGTTCTTTTTCATTTTCATCTGGTGCATCAGGAATATTTGTGGGATATTTCCCAGGTTTTTCTGCATATATTGCTACAGCTCTGTCTCCATTGCTACGGTTCCTCAAATCATCATTGTTGGTAAACCACATTGCTACTGTTGCACCAGCGTAAGAATGTCGCCACAGACACCAGATTTAACCGTTAGAGCCTTGCGGATGTATTTTGTGTCCAAATTCACGTCCCTTCTTCTTGGTTGAATTGCTCTTTAAGTATTAATTGCAGTGAATTTTAGCACACATTGAGTGAAACAGCACGATTTACCTTTTTGGCAAAGCTGTTTGTTTGTCTGTGCAACAAAGTTTCAAGAAGAAACAATAATTTTGAATTTACAACACATTTAATCATAGTTACCACCTGCATCCATCTATCTCCACAACTATTAGTCTTGTTTGAATTACTCATTGCATAGATATGTTGATATTCATGCAGTGCAGTCATTGCATAGATGTCTAAAATAGACAACTACATATGAACTCTCAAATGAATAAAATAATGATAATTAGTAATAAATGCTAATAATCTGCTTCCATTTGGCATAAGACCTACAGTATCCCTCCATTATGGTTCTCAGATCACCAGTTTCTAGTCAACATCCCCAACACAATCCTTAAAAGATATCTGTACTACCAGCATTTTATGGTGAGATACATAGAAAAACAAAACCTTAATATCCTTAATATGTAGGCCACAATAAAACATCGGCATGTTTGATCATATGACCTGATAAGACAGTCAAGGCTCTGGACAGCCCAGATTGTTCTGGAAAAAAATCCAACAAGATATATCTTTTCATGTAGAGCACTAGACCTTATAATGACTAAGATAAGAGCTTTAAAGTAAAGATGGTGAAACTGCCCTGAAAATATCCCAGGACTCCTTGGGTTCAAACTCCAGCACACGGTGTGCTACAGAGAGATTTACCTGGAGCTGATGGGCTTAGTCAGTGTTGTGTGAACTCGTTTGGTAAGGACTTGAATGTAACAGATGTTCATTTATATGTAAAAGTCCTGCACTCCAGCTTTAAGAAATGCCTTGAAGCTATTTCTTCTTAAAATATTTAGCAGTTTACTGTAATTCACCATTCAAATTGCAGTTTTATTTCAAGGCCTCTTTCCCAAATCCAAGTGAAGGAAGACAATCAACAGGTGGAACATCAACAGTAGAAGACACTCAACCTCCACAACAACACATCAAATGTCAGCATGTTAGCAAAAATAGATATGGTCACGCTTTTCAGACCTTTTGAAACTAGTAAAAGGATATTGTTCAAAATGTAGCTTTAACTGAAAGTATTGTTAAAACTGATCTATTATGAACACAATGTTACAGTGCATCGCAACATTTCCAGTCCTGTGTTTAATGTCAGACATCTGATGGAGAGAGATACCAGAGATATACTTTAAAATCTCTGGAAACTTTCCTCATTTCCTTCTGTTGTCAGTGTCATTGTGCTGTCATCGGTTTAGTTGCCAAGAATCCTGTGGCAGAACATTTGAATGAGGAAAAAGAGCATGCCTGCTCAGCAAACTCTCCCTAAAGGTAATAAAAAAAAGATTTCTCAAGGGTAATGGCTGAAATTAGCTCATCACTGTAGTAAAAGAAGGGGCTCACGTTATTAGGCCTATCTCCACTTTCTGCCTAATGTAGTGTGGAAAAGGCTCATGCAAATGCAGTGTAAATCCAGTTACAGGCACAGTGGCTTCATCCTTTGCCTTCCCTACTTACTGCCGCCTGTATAAACAGTGAACAAGCATTTATTGCGTATTCTTGTGTTGTATATACGTCTCCCTCCATGAGAGCTTGAAATAAATAGATTAGAAAAAACAGCCTAATTTAAACACTTGGCCGTGGTTCATTTCTCGGTGTGACTTACCCTTGCACCATCTTCTCTGAGCTTGTCAGGGACAAACACAAGTTCAACCTGTGGGAAATTGGTCTCGGCAAGGATTTATTGATGCCACTTTGATGTAAACACTCTTCTCTGAGGGTGTTAAAGATTGTTTTCAGGATTCACTGAGAGCTGTTTCCTCTGTGCATCAACCAAAATTGAGTGTAATTATTGCTGAGGCTTTCCGCATCTTGCAGATTTTTGCACTTTTAAAAGGGGGGAAAGATAAACAACGCTTGAATTAAATATGCGTTTTGCTTGCATCCTTTGGCCTGTGATCTTAGGACCACTCCTGGTGTCACACACACACTCATCAAAACATTAGAATCCTCAGTGTGCCAGTCTTGTTTGGCATTCTGCAGCAGTCCTGATGCAGGCAGGGGCTTGGGACCTTGACTGACCAGGAACGCTCCATCCACTATGATGCACACATCATTAAATCTTCAAAAAACATGAATTATTCACAGCTACAAAGATGCTTTAGCAGCATGTCATTGTCATTATATGTGTATGTATACATTGTTAGTGTGTGTCTGCTTTTGTGAGCACACATGATCCTGTTATATAGAGCACTTCATGCATTCAGAACAATACTTGAACAATCTTGATTAGTGCAAACCACAGAGATAGGAGAAGCACAGAGATAAACACAAGTGCTAAAAAATCTCTCTTCAAATAACTGCTTTAATTTAAGCAGATTAGTTGCTGTTGGACCTTACTGCTCACAGTGAGAAGCTGATAGAGAGAACAGGATTGTAAGTCCCTCTCCGGTCACTGATTAATCCCATAAAAACTCATCTCTGTGCATCAGAGTTACATATGTTGTCATTTTTTTCCCCCCTGGAAAATAATCCCTTCATGCCTTAAAATGGCTTAGACATAACTCTACCCTGTTGCTTCCTTTTAGAATGTGTGAATCTCTCTTCATGCACCCCTCGCTGCAGCTCAGCGATGACTCTGCTCAACTACTGTAAAACTACTCTCTGCTACACAATGGCAAGTCGCAATATTGGATTAATTCAGTCATACATGTTAGAGCCAGAAACTGATTCTGAAGAAGAAGAATGGTACAGAAAGCCTCACCCTGCATATTGACAGGATTGGTACCTTAGGTTTGTTACTAATGGAACCCAGAAATCTGTGTTGTTGATCATTACACTGCAGTTTCAAGGTGGAAATACTCAGCCAGGTTGCTGGATGCTTATTTGCTCATGATGTGTCTTCTAGCATATACAAAAACACCACCTGGACATGTTAACTAGGTAAAAAAAAGAAAAGATTTTCACTGGATGAGGGTGTTTAGATGGGACCTATACAGTTTTCTAACAAGCGACTTCTTGTGGCTATGTAAATAATGTCTGTTCTCTTTTAGAATCAATGGTTTAATAAGCCTAATGTCTGGTGATAAAAACTGCAACTGCTTTAATTAAGGCAGATTAGCTGGTGTTGGACCTTATTGCTCATAGTGAGACCACTATTTTCAGGCTCTTGGTCGCCTGACAAGTCTATGGTTAGAAAGTGATATCTGGCGACTATCACGGCCTGATGTCCAAGAGCCCGAGCTGGAGTGTACCAGGGAACACATAAAACTGGATCATCTGCATTGAAATGAACGAAGTACCGATTAAGGAAATAGTAATGGACCAAGAATAGATCCATGTGACTCAACACCATCTGCCACAACGCTGAGTTCTCGCAATAAGGGAGACGTGGAACCGATTAAGTGCAACATCATCTAGACCTAGATGGTAGTTTTTTAAGTAGGTTTAATGGCATCAAATGCGTTTGAGGGATCAGGGAAGAGGTTGCTGCATTTTTTTTTATTCACCCAGAATGTCATCAGGTGCTGAAAGTGCAGCTGTTACTCGGTGGCGACCAAGACAACAATTAGGCTCCTGTGACTGTAGTAAATTCAGTGAATTGATTGAAGTGTGTAATTACTTATTTACAAAGACTTCTAGGAGTTTTGCCAAAAAAAACAAGGCTTAGATATCCAACAGTTTGCTGATATCACCATCCTTATGTTTATTCTGAGCAGCTTTAATTGCCAATAATTAACCAAATCAAAACCACAGAGGTGACAGGTTAGAACACGCTGCATGAATTGTTGTGTAATACTCATATGAGTCATTCTGGAGGGCACTGTAGAAACCGCTCTGGACCACACTATCCAACTCTCTTTGAGTCATTTTTATAGAGGAAAATACACCCAATAGCCTTTATTTGTGCTGTGTTTCAATATACTAAAGGCCTTTGGCAAACCAGAGCAGAGGGAAAGAAACCTGCTGATGAAAATCTGCTTGAAGCAAGTTACCTTCAACCCCTCCTGCTCTGAGAAAACTTTAATATTGCACTACTTCAACCCAGTGTTGATCTTCTCCAGGTGACACATCGCAAAAGTCCCACAGCCAAGTTGAAACATTGCACAAATAAAACTTCCGAGGTGGTATTTTATTGTGGGTTGATTCTTTTGACTGTATTCAGCATTTTTTCCCCCCTGCACCAGAGATAAAACTCTATTTGGGAGGAGTGTAAACTGTTTTATGTGACTCTTCGAACAAAGTCGAATTAATCAAAGCACAATGTTGTGACAATTCTGCCTCTCTGATCTACTGGCTTGTCACTGACAGAGCAGAAATGAAGAATTGTTAAAGATTTTAATCTGACTGACGTTAAGTTAACTTGGCAGTTTTACCATTAGAAGAGGCACAAAAATCACGCTGCTGTAGTTTTCGGTGTTTCATCTCTGCCACAGTCGTCTCTAAGCAACAACATTTTTAAACTTTTAACCGGCGAGGGTTTGCAGAGAGCATATGGTCTTTCCCAGAAATGCCTGAAAGAGAAAGAAAAGAAGAGGAGCAGATATTTAACTTGGACCCATTACGGCTTCACTCTACTCATCTGCATCTGGGAGACGATCCCAATCCCAGCCTTCTTTTCACCAAATCAGAGGACCATTCATTTTTAATGGAAGACCTTGAAAAGGAAAAAAAAAATGCTTTTCTGTCTTCCCCTCTTCTCTATTTTCAAAGCCAGGCCAGGGAGAAATGGAGAATATGAACAAATTAGCTGCACGATTAGATTTTGGAAGGGCTGAGCAATAAGAAAAGTGTTTATGTGGAGCTGAATGTATTAAACTCTTTAGTGTATTGGAGCAGGACAAGCAGATGCACAGAGCAATGGAGGGTCAGCTGCTGGATCCAGAGGAAGACATAAGGAAATATGCCTGAGAATCAGCAGAATGAATTGTATCATGCTGTACAATAATCATGTTTGACCAACATGACTGAAGAGCTCAGAGACGAGCTTATGTTATCCATCCATTATCTATACCTCTGTAGGGTCGCGGGGGGGCTGGAGACTATCCCAGCCGACTCGGGCGAAGGCAGGGGACACCCTGGACAGGTCACCAGCCTATCACAGGGCTACACATAGAGACAGACAACCAAGTACACTCTCATTCACACCTATGGACAATTTAGAACAATCAATTAACCTCAGCATGTCTTTGGACTGTGGGAGGAAGCCGGAGTACCCGGTGAAAACCCACACTGCACAGGGAGAGGGAGAACATGCAAACTCCACACAGAAAGATCCCAGGCGTCCTAACTGGGACGCAAACCGGGGATCTTCTAGCTGTGAGGCGACAGTGCTAACAACCGAGCCACCGTGCAGCCTAAGCCTATATTATGTTTGTTGGATTTGTTCCTTTCTTTAAGTGAATCATAAAGCTGCTGTTTTGTGCATGTAAAAGGTCTGCAAACTTGCAATGCCTGAAGTCCTCACTAAAGGAAGTTATCCTCTCCCAGAGAAAGCACTGCTCCTTACCTGCCTGAAAGACGTCGTTTGAAGTCCAGGCTTTTCTTCCGTTACTTGTTTACATCACCATGTAACACATTTGCATGATGCCTGGCCAGCAAGAGTGAGCAACCCGCCCATATTTCTCTGCTAAAGTCACTTCTGCTCAGGCGACATTTCTCTGCTTACACTCATAGATCTTGAGTTACAGTATGTAATCGACACTGACAAATCAGAGCAGATTGATCTTTTGGAAGGAAGGCCTTAAAGAAATAGGAGCTAAAACAGAGCGTTTCAGGGTGAGAAGAGGTGATGCAGTAATGTACATAATTAGAAAAATGATGTGTTTTTTGAAAGTTAAAGTATGTAAACATATTCTAGTAGACCCCTACAATAATATTATAATCTTGTAGATGTGCATAATATGGGCTCTTTAACCCTCTGAACAGTTTCTAGGCATCTTTCACTCCTGTCACATTTTTATTCACTATGGACTGATTTATCACTGCAATATAAAGTCCTGCACCTCTGTAGAAACAACACAACCATGGCTAGAAGTAGAGAGGACTCTAGTGTCCTCTGTACATTATGACAAAATAACAATTAAAAATGAAAGCTGAATTGCTTTAACTGTTTATTTTACAAATTTTTTTGAA
>OMNN01063635.1:0-14934 GCA_900302755.1 Chromis chromis
AATGTAAACTCAGCATCACATCCCTCCTCTTTTTAACAGTATTACAAGATATTACTTGTAAATGACATTTACTGGAAACAGATCCATAGTTTTTTGTTGTGTCATTTCATTTTACAGCAAAATGAATCTAAACTAACCTACATTTGACAGTGTTTGATACTGATATCTGATGAATGACCTGCTGTACTGCTGCTGACAGTTTTAATTGCCTAACAATGTCCACAATACCTTCTCACACTGTGACTTGTGACCACACTGACATGAGGCAAGCTCTACTACTGTATGTGTTTTGAACAGCAAAAAGGAAATTTTCACAGTGATTTATTCCTTCAGTGATATATGTTTTTAATGAAAACCATCTTTGACTGAGCTGGAATAGTGGCATGCAGAAAGCAAATTAAAGCAGAAAACAGCTAAAATTATGTTGTATTATTTGGCCCACTTACAGAATTATTATGAATTAACAATTGCTGCCAGTTGCCATACAACTTGTTAAGACAAATCTTACTATATAAGTTTAGAATTAATCAGTTCTTGAGAATTTAGAATAGCAAATTGTTTGAAATTGTGATTTCTGATTTAAAATAAGTCCCAACCAACTTTTTTTATTTTTTTTATTTTTTTTAGATCTCTGCTGGTCCACTTGGAGAATGGCTATTTTGGCAAAGGCTTCGACCAGTTCTGTTCACATTTGCACCTCTACAACATGTATGTAGACAACATCTATCATGCTACCAAAGTACTTGGGGTAGGTACACCGTATTTCTACATGGCTATCACAACTTTGTGTGACACTTAACAGCATTTGATTGATTAGACTCTAATAATCCCTGTGAAGAATTTGTGCAGTGTTTAGGGTTAGGGTTTGTCTAATGACTAAAAAGCAAATATGTAAGTGATTATTGGATTCTATGTTGTTAGCACAGTCAATTCCACCACTTTCATGAAGTTTACTGTTTAAGAAATCAGAAATAAACTTTGACCAGCTGCTATCAGTTTAGTTTGAGTCTGTTATTGCATTATTTTGCATAATGCATCACTTGGTGTGTTCACTAGTCTTGCGTGAATGAGAAATATCTATATAAATATCCATCATCTATCTAAATATCTCCGGCTTTGTGGGTGGTATGTGTGAATGCAACTGTGAGGAACATTAACGGAAAAGTGACCCATATCTGAAAGGGGCTTGAATGACAGAATGTCATTACTAACGGTTTGATGAACCCAGCAATGTTCCATGTCCCATGTCTGAAAGGGGCTTCAGTGATGTCGGTACTGCCAAAGTAGATAACCAGGAGTAACTGCAGTGAATGTCAGCAACATCCAGGTGGCTTATGTGAGCAGCCAATACAATATGGCAACCATGTTTTACAAGGAGTCGACAGGTGGAACAGAGACACGCCATTAAACTTTTTGGGATTTAGTCACAGCTGTTTTTCTGCTTGGCCTGTACCGTATACTTACTATAACAGTCTTAATTCTTATAATGCTAACTGCAGAGGTATAATGCTTGCTCGACCATCATTTGTTGCTCCTCGTTGCTAGATTTTATGAAGTTTTTGAATACAAAAAATGAATGTGAGATGTAAATGTTTGATTCCTCACCATAATGTGCTGATACGCTGAAGTCCTGAAGTTGAGACATGCTGTCCTAAGATGCTGTGGGGTAGGGGGTAAATTGGGATTTGTGAAGAAGGGGAGCCCTTGTCCAGCAAAGTTGGGTGTTACGACCCAGCCTCTAGGGTCAGCCAGGTGTAACAAAAAACCAAGTGTTAATGGTTAGGGTGAAACAATTTATTGCTTAATCACAAAATTAACAAACTAAACAGTGATAATAGAATTAAACAGAGCTAGCAGGTGTTGCTAAAATCAACAAACTAAATAACACTAAATGAAGGCTAACAGTTATGAAGTTATGAAACTAGCTAAACAAAAACAAAACAACTGAACTCCTTAGCTAAACTAAGCACAGTAGCAACACGCATAACTAAGAAAAGAAAAGAAACAAACAAGTGCCTCAAAACACACATCACAGGAAACACAGGACGCGAATCACCACCCCTCAGTGGCTACGAAACACACAGTGTTAGCTTCTCACCAAGTTAGCTTTAAACGAGTACCAGTGAAAACAGCACACACTGTGTTTTGTGGATAGAGATTGTCCAGTCAACAACATAAGCATTTAAACTGTGGCCTTTGCACTAGGTGATATTTATGGACAGGTGTTGGTTTTATAATATGGAAAAACTGTGACTGACAGTTCATGGGGTATAATGTATTTATTAACACTGTCACTATACTCGTTATTTTTACATGATTGTAAACCAACAAAAAAATAAAAAATAAACAACAACAAAACCTTCTCTTGTGGCATGACGGGTCCCTGACATTTTGGGTTCTAGGCAACCACCTATGTCGACCACCTGGGAGGAGCTGGCCCTGCGATGGGTCACACAGAGTCTTATGTGTAGTGTTTATTAATGAGACTCACAAGTAATGAATGTAATCTGGGAATGACAAAACGTTAATGGGACCTGCGACGTCCGGGGGCAATGGGTGTAGTATTACTGTCATCCATGAGATTGCCAGGTTAAAAAGTAAGAAGAATGTTGTGTTGCACACTCTATCTCATCACTGTAAGACATGTGTCTGATGTGTATGTGTCTATGAAGATGCACTTTAGCTTTCCACATACAAAACAGTGTTTAAGGGGCAGAGCAGCTGTTCTGTCACTCACCTGTAGCTCTGTGCAGCACACAAACAGGTGATGAACATTCAGTAGTATGAATAATTCACTACAGCTGATGCAAAAAATGTTTGTTACTCCACAAGAGTAACAAGTTGTTCGCATGTCAGGGTAGAAACGTGCAATCTGTCCAAACCTTCAGTAAAAGTTAATCAAAGAAATGCTCAGTTTGACTGCTGAGCTCGCAGTTCGTCCGTCATTAACCAGCTATGTTCAATTCAATTTTAATACAATTTTATTTATATAGCGCAAATTCACAACATATGTCATCTCACAGCGCTTAACATAGTATGTTAGCATGTTATGTCTGCTAGCAGCTGGAAACAGAGTTAATCAAATTAGATGAACATAGGCCACTGATTAAAAGTAAGAATTCTCCAGCTGTTTGTTTAACTGTAGCTGTGTTCATAAATTCAGTCTGAAACTCAGAGCATCATCTGAACTGTCGTTCAGAATTTTAGTTTCGCTTTCAGAGCACAGAGCAGCAGGATTTAGTGATTTGGAGGCAGCAGACAAACTCTCTTACTTTATTGTCACTTTCTCTGACCGAATGGTGGTGTTAGGGGTGCAAGAAGTACTTCAACTGTTTTTTTTCACTAATATATTAAAAGCACTGTAATACTGTCAAAATCCTGCATCAATTTTATACTCAAAAATAAAGTGTGAAAGAGGTTTTATCAAGCCCAATGTACTGACATTTCCCTAATATCTGTTCAAGGTGGAGCAGTTGGACAGTTGCAGGTGGACAGTTTAATGAAACACATTGTATAATGTTTTATTTTGTGAGTAAAACCTCTGACACTGTCCATACTGCTCTGATCATCAACACAGCATTAGTGTCTATACATTTTAATTCAAATACAGTACATATGATAAAATAAAGCAATCTTTATTTTGTTCTAAATTTGTTTGATTTTTGCCCTTAAAAACAAAACAAAACAAACAAATGAAATTGACCATGATTTGATGATGATGCTGAAAGCAATAAAAGGGGAAATCCTTTCTGCACGTTACAAATTTAAATGATATGTTATTATTATAAATGTGCCTGTATGGTTTTGAGAATAACCTCTGTGTCTTATGTGTTTTCTTAGATCCAGCTGAAGAAAAACAAGGCCTTCAGACGTTTCAAAAAACTACAGGAAGCCCGACCAGAGTTCAATAACCATAAACTAGAGGACTTACTTCAACTCCCTATTCATCGAATTGATCAGTAAGATTTCTGCATTTGGTATAAATTAAAAGGCTAGATGTTGCTTCCTTTTCCTCTGGCTACAATAACATCCACCCACCCATCCACCCATCCACCCATCCATCCATCCATCCATCCATCCATCCATCCATCCATCCATCCATCCATCCATCCATCCATCCATCCATCCATCCATCCATCCATCCATCCATCCATCCATCCATCCATCCATCCATCCATCCATCCATCCATCCATTTTTCAGTCACTGCCCACAGCTTATGACCATAGGTAAGGTCCGGAACATATAATGCTATAAAGAGTATGCACCACCTTGGAAGTTATCTACTTTTATTGTTTTCAAAATAGAATTGTGGTCAATTTAATATGTTTTTTTTTTTTTTTACAAGAATTTACAAAACAACACATTGTCATGTTGAAATCAGATTTCTACAAACTAATGTAAATTATTGAATGTGAAGTGAATGTGAACTAGAAAGCAATAAAAAGGGAAAACTTCCTAAGAAGGTGGAGACGTTTTATAAGTACTGTAGATCGACTAGTAAATTGAGACCCTTGCGGGCTCAGCTTCCTCTTCACCACGATGGTCAAATACAAAGCGTGCAATGATGCTGCTGATGTTTTTTCAAAGTTACTGGTCTGACAGCTGTCCAGTTCTTCTGTTCAACACAGTAAGAGAACTGACTGTTCATACACTGTCTAATATATAGCAGACCTATATGATGAGTGGTATGACCTATGACCACTCACTAACCTATTATTAGTGAGTGGTCAGAATGTTCTGGTTCATCTGTGTATAAACATTAAAGTTAATGTGTGTGTTTTTTGTTTTTTTTGCTAAGTTCCAAGCTCCTTCTCAGTTTAATACAGACAGACTGTAAACATGAAGGCTATGCCCACAATACTTCAGATAATCTGTGTGGATGTTGAAATCTGTTGGTTTAAAAGTCGGATGACCAAGAATTCCAGCGTCATGTCGATGTTGCCTGTCACTTAATGTGTTCAGACTAATATGTTTTCTTCCACATTCATGCAGGCGGAGTGTTTTCACGGCAGGCCGAGGTGATCTTTCAGCCTGGTAATGAGCGCCTCACCATCAAACAGCAGTTTAAAGGGATTGATGAACACGACCACCTGGTGGTGAGCACTGAACTGGAGGGAAGGCTGCCGGCCATCCCACTAGGATATTCTGTCCAGATCAACCCGTACAAGGAGATCTACCAGTATGACAGAAACTGTAAGGACAACAGCTCAGACCCCATACAAACACACTGTATCTAAAGCTAAGCTCAAGTTAAAGCTGGTAAACGTTAGCATTAGCATTTGTATGTTTAGTACATATTAACAATAGCGTTTTAAGATATTACAGGTAGCTACCGTGTAAAAAAATGAATAAATAAAGTTAAAGCACAGATTACATTGAATCCCTGTCAGGCCAACTGTTCTTTTGTTTTTCTTCCTCCTCTCAGCGATCACTTCCTCCTCCAACCGTGATTACAGCATCACCTCCCCTGATGGCAGTGTCCAGACCAGAAGCTACCAGTGGCGTCAGACTATCACCTTCCAGAGCTGTCCACATGATGAGACCACCAGGACAGCGCTGTCCCCCCAGCAGCTCAGCGTGGACCAAATCTTTGTGATGTTTGATGCTGACAACAATCTGATCCGCTACGCCATGAGCAACAAGATCGGTTCAGTCCACAGTGAGTTGTTACACCTCCGAACACATCAGACAACTATAGAATACTGTGAAAAAAGGCATGAAATACAACCCCAAGAGATTTGGATACATTCTTTACAAAGAAAAAAGTCAGAAGGAGAAACAGACATGTTTGTACAACTCAAAAACTCCTCATAAACTCAAATACAATTTCTGATCCATAAGGTCTCAATCTCAAAAATACCATGCCAAATGTATTGCCAAATATCACCAATGATATTCTGTGTTTACTTTTTTCCCCCCCTTGAATTAATGATACCCTTCCCAATCATTCTAAGGAACCAGACAATATGTTAGCGGTATGGAAGTATGGAACTTCAAAGAAAATGCCTCCGTATGCAATGCACTCCTGTACCTACCTAGTTTTTTAAATTCCTTAGAGGGACTCATGTGCTCCCCCTCCCCACACATGTTTTTCCTAACTCTGTTTGTGAAAGAATTCTTTGCAGCTTAATTTGTAACAAAACAATGAAAAACGAAGATAAAAATCAGGCTTATATAAAAAGTGGAAAAAACTTTTTAGAGCTGCAACAAATTGTCAGTTCATAGATTATTTGATCGCGGGAAAAATAATTGTTGTGTATTTTGAGTCACAGTAAAGTGTGAGGTGTTGGACGGCTGGTTGGACAAAACTAAACTTGGGTTTCCATACAAAATGGATCTGTCCAATCAGTGAAGGACAGGGTTCGATAGCAGTGTCTTTTATGTAATGTACCCCAGTACTGGCCCTGTTTTTTAATTGAGTGACAATGTGGATTGTCAATCCACCAACCCATCAATCGGACCACCTGCTGCTGGGCCCGACCCATGATCACATGACCCGGGCCCAGCAGCAGGTTGTCAGATTGTTCAGGTCCTTGTCTCCTGCTTGTCTGTCAGGGACAGTCAGAGTAAACTGATGTGTGTTATTACCCAGAGGAATGCACTGAAACACGCCTCCAACAGTTTAGTGCCTCAGCGGTGTTTGCAGTGGAACATCAGAGGAAGATAAACAGTAATCTGAGCCTGGCTGTATTTCCTCAGCTGCAATCAGAGAGGCTGTGAGGGTTGGCAGGGGGTGACGTTCAGCGGCTGAGGTCAACGAGATACCAACCTTCAGGCTGCAGTAGATCATAGAGAAGGGCATCAGGAGGATTTAAAAAATAAAATAAAACTAAGGGTTAAAGGTAAAAGTGCAGGTGGGGCTTGTTGATGGGGGCGCTGGGGGGGTTCTGTGTTACACAAGCAAACATCACTCAGCTGGGGTTTGTTGGCAAAAAGTGGAACATCTGGGTCGTGTTTCCTGAGGAGGAAACTTCAAACATGGAGCTCCAGCATTCAGCAGCATGATGGGAACAAGAGGACAACGACTCAGTGGCTCATTTCTGTCAAGTCATTCTAATCTCCTGCTGAATTACAGTTGATTATCCAGGGATGCTACTAAATTCAACTGAAGATTAAGTTCCTGTCTATACATTTGTTTTATGAAACATCATGACACAGTGACAAAGGACCATTATCGCATTGTTAGGTTCTTTTATTGACTGCCCAAGAATGAGTCGGAGAATCCTTCAGGTCTCAGATGAACAATTTATTTAGGTCACAGGTAAAGCAATGCAGTGCTGGGCTCGGAGTGACAGAGCATCTCACATTTATCTTCTTGGGTTGGAGCAACCCTGGACAGAGGATGGACTTAAACGCAACCGAGTCTCATTGGCCAGTTACCTTTGACATTAATAAATGTGACATAAAACATGAGTGACTGTTGTCCTTGAGTGAGGCGTGTATCTACTGCTACAGAAGAGAAATTCGTGAAAACATCAGGTTCCTGCTTATCAAGCTGAGTGTCCCACTGTTCTGATTAAAATGTAACAACCAGTAAGTCATGAGCTCAGTGAAAAATACACATCTTAGGTCAGCAAGTGCACCTTTAAGTACATCTTTAAAGTGGACAAAGCAAAAGCCAATCATAACAGTATCATACAGCGCAATGTGATGCCCTCAAATGTCTTATTCTGACCAAGAGTCCCAAACCCCAAAATATTCAATTTACAGTAATGTAAGTTTCACATTTGGCTTCGACTCATGGATGGTTCTTGGTGTGTTCCATGTGGTCTATCCAGGTACTGGGGAGTATAGTGCTCCACATTGAAATGTAAGAAATCCTGTTCATCTCACCAGACCTCTGTGACTACTGCAGGTTCCTGGCTGCATTAGCTGCTACCAGCTTAACATACACAAGCTGAGATGCATTTTGGGTAATGTAAAAGGTAAAACACATATTTTCTTCGCTACATAATTATGAAAAGATATCTCTACTGCCAACATTTTATGATAAAATACATGTAAATATAATTTCCCCTTGATAAAAAGGCTAGTATAAACAATCTGATGGCATTATAATATTAAATGATAAAAGATCTGGAGAGCCTAGACTGTTCTGAAAAAACTAAACCGAGATATAGCATGTATGGCTAGCCCTTAAAATGGCTCCTCAGGGGCACCTCGATAGCCTAACGGTTATGTCACGTGACCCAAGTGTAGAGGCGTAGCGGCTGTCCCGGGTTCGATTCCGACCTTGGGCATTTACTGCATGTCCTTCCCCACTCTCTCCCGTTTCTGACTCTATCCACTGTCCTATCTTAATAAAGGCATAAAATATAAATAAATAAATAAATAAATAAATAAAATGGCTCCTCAAAAGAAAAAGGAGGTAGTTAACAAAACTTTTTTTTGTTTGCTCCTTTTGTCTGGCACTTTCCGGTCATACTGAACATTGCAGCAACAGGTAGAATCCCCATTCTGACCTCTGCTTCCACAGAGGCTGAAAAGTCTTTTTCGTTTGGATGTGCATACTTCATTCCTCTAACACCACATCAGTGAGCTGCCAGATGAGGTATTTCTGACAGCGTTGGTTTTAACCTGCAGGGTGTTTTTATTTTCCTGACAGGCGGTGTCCCAGAGCAGAATCCATGTTTTACTGGTCGACATGGCTGTGACATTAACGCTGTGTGCAGACCCGGAGAAGACCTCCAGTTCAGCTGTGAATGTACAGCTGGTTTTGCTGGAGATGGACGCTACTGCCAAGGTAACACAACCACCACATACTCAACCGTACAATGATGGAAGTGATGTAGGAAAAAAAGTAGCAGGTTTTTGAACCCGACGTAATTTGAACACCTTCCCAAGCAAAGTTACAAAGTGTTTTACAAGAAGCAGAATTTATGAAAAACAAAACAAAGACAACTTTAAAGTCAGAAAAGAACAACAAAACTGATTTAAGATATAATATTTATGGTGGAAATGAAGCACTAAGTAAAGCAGAAAATAGAAAATGGGATGTAAAATGGAAACTGGCACAATGATGATGAACAAGTTAGAATCCCGCCTCGTATGATCTGACAGTCAGCTAGACCATAAGTCTGTTGTAGTTGCAAAAATTTCACTTGTGACAGTTCTTTTTCTTGTACCTTGCATTTTTCATACAGCTCTGGGATGTTAATTAAAAAAGTACTGCTTACACGCTGCTTCTCAACTGACTGGATTATGTTACACCCTATTAGTAACTGTTTTAACTGTGATCATGTTTCACGGGGTGAAAAGTTATCACATCAGTGATTCTATCTGCTGTTTGGAACCTTCCTCATATGGTGCAACACTGGCAGACACATCTGAAACAGTTTTTTGCTTTCTATAACATTCAGATTTGACTTAACAATCACTATGCAGAGCTTTGTGTTGGTGTTTTAAAGGGTCAAACTAATTAGTCTTGGTGTTTGGTGTGGTGGCAACAACAGCATGACGCTGCTGTCAGAGGACCAGTTTTTAGTCAACATCATTTCTCTAACTGATATACTTCCTTTTCTTTTTTTCTTCTGTTCCTCACTCATTTTGCTGTGCCGATGTGGAGCCTGCATGTTAACAAACTCCTTGTCTTTTTCACAATGAAACGATGTATCGTGCAACCCTAGCTGCAGCAGTGTTGACTCTACCGTCCCCGTCAGGCAAAGAGAGATTCTGCCACAGTTTGTTCTCTGCAAGACTTCACAAAACCACTCGTCACTTCTGAATGATTGTCTCAGACGGGAATTGTTCTCTAAATTTCAGCTAAATTTCAAATTTTCTCTTCACAGTACAAGTACTTGGCTACTAATGTTATGTTTGCATCTATTTATTTTACCTTATAACACACATTTCGGATGACTGACATCATGTTTGATTCTGACATTTGACGTACTTTGGTTTATGACCAAATACCTGCAAAGCTAATCACATTTCCATCAGCCTCAGATGTATTTTGTGTTTGTTACTTATTGGCAAATGTTAGCATACGAACATGCCAAACTAATATGGCAATTATATCTACCGAACTGCATGATGTCATTGTGATGAGCCCTGTGAAGCTGATCTAACCTGATCTAAGTGCAGTAAGTTAATACTCCATGATTGACTTATAATCAGCTGATACAAGTGATCAAACCATCTGTACACCTGCAGAGGCCTTTTAATACTCTCATCAGCACTCAGTTGAATAACTTTATATATCACTGATCTGCTGTCGACAGATATTGATGAGTGCCGAGATGCTCAGGTGTGCGGACCCAACGCTGTCTGCAGTAATCAGCCTGGAACTTTCCACTGTGAGTGCTCTACTGGCTTCGTGTTCGCCAGCGACGGAAAGACCTGCATTGGTACGTTTTAACTGTGTGTGTGTGTGTGTGTGTGTGTGTGTATGTGTGTGGACAGCTGTGTGTGTGGGTGGAGTGTGTGGTTCCTGTGTGTGACTTTGTTTGAAGAGTCCCTTGTTTCACATACAAATGTTCCAACAGATGTAAACAATACAGCTTTTGTGTGACTGTAAATGGGACTTTTGTATGTTGCATCTAAAGCCAGTGAGGCAGACAGCTAATGCTAGCAATAATAAACGTAACTTTATTATGTCAGTAAGAAGTTTTTAAAAAGTATTAACTGACAACGTTCAAATACTTATTTGTATTTCCCAAACTGTTTTGTGATTGTGTGATAAGTAGTCTCAGTATTTACTTGTGTCTATATGTCCACATTGTGTGTAATGACCAGTTTATAGTCACATCAGCACCATGAATCTCAGGATGGCAGTTTCAGTGGATCGGCCTTAAACTATTTTGGCAAATACTGAATGTACTGCTGGTTCAATTTGGACATTCATGCTCCTCTCAGGATGAATAAATTGAGCTTTAGTTATTCTGTAACTTTTCATCTGGTGTCACTATCAAGCTACATTTTTCATTTGTTTGT
This sequence comes from Chromis chromis, assembly GCA_900302755.1. Taxonomy (NCBI): domain Eukaryota; kingdom Metazoa; phylum Chordata; class Actinopteri; family Pomacentridae; genus Chromis; species Chromis chromis. Next base: position 10,934 of record OMNN01063635.1, read on the forward strand.
TTAGGACCAAATATGGTGAGTGTGTGACCATGTACTTTTGGCCATAATGTGTATTTGGGTTTAAATGTACTTTTCTGACATCCCTAAACAAAATTAATGTTGTTCAAAAGGGCTGAAGAGTAATTTGATGAACCACCAGTGTGCTCTGAGCTGCAAATCTTGTATGAGAGGCTCTATACAAATAAAGTTAAGAAAGAAAGAAGAAAGAACCGCCAGTGGCCAGATTTGTGTTGCCAAAAGTCGTCTATCCACAATCTGCCTCTTCCACCTTGTAACAACCAAACTACATTTGTTTCAGTGCTGGCAGACTTGGTACATGAGTTTTGTTAAACTTGCCATGAACCCTGACCCCAGTCTGACTCTGTTGTCTGTCTGGTCCTGCAGCGGAGAACCGTCCCGTGGATCACTGCCAGAGAGGGAGTCATGACTGCGACGTTCCTGAGAGAGCTCTGTGCAGCTACACTGGAGGCTCAGCTTACGTCTGCTCCTGTCTGCCGGGGTTTGCGGGTGACGGCCGGGTGTGTCGAGGTGAGCCCACACTTTACTGCAGCAGCTGTTGGTGGAGTCGGCAGACCTTGGGCTGAGTCGAGGTGACAGTCAGCCTTCAGTTTTATGACGAGTATCAGCTAGATGATAATAATTCATACGGTCTGTGTTGAAGGTCACAGAATGAAGGCTACATTTGAACTGTTGCTTGAAGAACGCCTTGAAATGTTGACTTTTACATTGTATATATCAGTTTAGATACACAGTATATCAACATACAAAACAAGAACAAAAACAGACTTAGCATTTATGGGCATACAGCAGCTTATTGCATTAGCCTCCTGCCAGATAAATGCTAATCTCTATGAGATATGTCACCCTGAACCCTCAGTTATGGCCAAAACCTTCAACAGGAAAGCATGAAAGAGACACCAAGAGGAGCAGCAGATTAGGTCTCCCTCCTCTGACACTGACAGATAATAGATATATGTACAGTAGACAACAGGGTCAGACACAAAATGATAATGAGAAACACAATGACGATATCAGTGTCACTTATATTCATAATAGCAGCCTTTCCACATGAACACGTGGAGCTCCAGACTTTTTCTCTAGCAGAACATAGAGAATCTGTTGAGTCGGTTTTTTCCAGGTGTAATATACTGTAGTTCAGCCTCAGGGAGGGCAGGAAATGCCTCCACCTGGTCAAGAAATGCAGAACCAGGCCTCCCAGCTGTGCAGCTCATCTCTTACATGTACCAAACTCTGGAAATGTTTGAGCCACTAAAAGTAATGTGAAGATGCTTTCAGTAATGGTGTTCAAGGCTCTTGGCACGTAGGTTGATCAGCATCTTAGAGAACTTGCCACAGTTCTTCTGTGGATTCAGTCTGTCCCAGTATCCTCTGTCTGTTCATGTAATCCAGACTGATCCATCAGGTTTAGATCAGGGCTCTGTGGGGGTCAGACTAGCTGTTGTAGGACTCCTTGTTCTTCTTGTGGCTGAGTTCTTTATAACTCTGGCTGGATGTTTGGGCTCATTGTCCTGCTGCAGAATAAATGTGGGAATGTTTTCCCTCATACCTTTAATTCCGCCTTTCATTGGCTTGGCTCTGAAGAGTCTGTAAACAGAGTGTTCAGACTGCTGTGCTGGATCCATGCCTGTGTGGACAGAGACCAGCAGAACAGGAGGACCATGCTGTCTTTACATTGTGTGGTTATAGTGTTGGTGTTATATCTGTCAGCTTGTTCTGATGACGTTGAACAGTGGTTTCCAACCTTTTGACTTGTGAACACTCAAAATAAAGCCGTGTTTACTCAGGAGCCATCACCAACAGCTGCCTCTCCTCAGTTAAAGCTGTGGGGTTGACTGCTTTTTCCACTCATGATGTGTCTCCTAGCATATAAAAGCACCATATGGACATGTTACCGAGGTAGGATAGACAGCAAAAACTGACTGGTCATTGCGGCCAATGCGTCATTTTTTAAATTGGTGGATCCTGATGCAGTGCTTTATCTGTGTTTCTACTGCAGTCTAAAGTCCAGTAAAGATTAAGCAAATTAGTCAGCCGAGGTCAAAACAGTCATCTTGGTGCATTATAGGATAAAATTCTGACAACATTAACGGTGTTTTAGGGTAGGCATCTCGTTAAGGATTGCTGAATTATCTTTCTCTGTATAACTGCTCAATGAGGCCTGGACTTGTTCATCCATCTTTTATAATATTATTGCTGTAGCTCCATGCTGTTGTGCCACATGCTAACAAGCTGAAGGGCTGATCATGGTGAATATGATACCTGATATACATCAGCATTGTAGCAGCATCACTACTTGTTGCTTGTTAGCATGCTGATTTTTTCATTTAGCTCAAAGCATCGGTCAAGTCAAGTCAAGTCAACTTTATTTATATAGCACATTTATAACCACCAAGGCGGACCAAAGTGCTGTACATTGAGTTCAGTAAAATACATTTCATCCAATCATCACAAAAATCATAAAAACAAATTTAAAAACAAGTTGGTGTTTAAGCACAGCGCCACAGAACTGCAAGCATGACTGTAGACACTTCTTAATGTTTGCTTAAAATGTAAAAGAAGGTTTGTGTATTTTAATTCATGTTTCAACTGTTGCTTAAAGGTTTGTGTTTCCCTAAGACCAGCTCCGATGTGGACTTAATAGATCTCAAGAGAGAAAAAACTGCTTGACAGTAGAAAATTTGTACTGATGAAGACTTTGAAATGTGGTTCAAATTCAAAATTGCTGCCATGATACAAATTCACAGTTTAAATTAAATTGAAGTGGTTGTGATCTGCCCAGGAACCTTTTAACACCAGCTTCTAGAGGCCGTTAGTACGACATCCTAAAACATCTTCAAAGATACACGCTGATGCATCAGTACGAACCCTGAGGAGCTCCTTTGTTCCTGCAGGTGGATCCGTGGTTTGTCTTCATCTTTGTTTCTTTTCTTTTTGTCTTCGTACCTGTTCAGACATGGATGAGTGTCAGCAGGACCGATGCCACCGTGAAGCCTTCTGCTCCAACACACAGGGCTCCTACATCTGCCAGTGTCGTCCTGGCTTCCACGGAGATGGCTTCCAGTGCAGCCCTACGTCCTCAGGTAGGTAACAAACTCACAACCTTCCATCACAAACCGACCAATGGAGTTTGGATTGGGATGGAAGGTAGCTGCTACAATAAAGGCACTGAAAGAGTCCAGGCAAAGAAAAATAGCTACCATGTAAGGAAAAATAATGATAAAAGGAATATAAGTAACAATAGTACGTATGTTTGGGGTGCATCCACTGAGATGTGTGGGTGGCTGCTCGCATAGACTTAATGTATTTATACAAACCTTTCAGAGACAAATGGAAGCTGTGTAAATTAGTAGAGTAGAAACAAAAGGAGTACAGCATGGCAGTGAAAATGTTGGTTAAGTGATCAGAATGTAAACAGACGTAATGACACTGGGGCCTGCCCAGCTGAGGTGGAGCAATGACTATATGGCACTAACAAGCACTGTGTGTGTACCTAAAGCCTGATACATGTTAAACTGCTGTGCCATAGGGCTCCACTGTTGCCCCAAAACTATTAAAAACACATCAGTCAGCCACATTGTTGCACAAGCTGATGTGTGCCTCCACTGAACATGAACACCCACACAAGTCGGTCCCACATACACCCTCCTGCTGATACAAGTACTCAGTAGAGCACCAGATGTAGATGAATCCGTTGCTGAACATAGTTACTAACAAATTCACGTTCACCTCCAGTTTGTTAACCCTTTAAGTCCTAATGCGTCATTGGCGACACGTTTGGGCTAGCGCACTTTGGAATACTGTAAATGTCACCGTTTGTGCTATCAGAAAAAAATCCAACGGTTTCTGGAAGCTGAGGCGCTTTACAGCCAATATGGTGTCATTACGGTAATTTCATTCATGACCCCCCAGGAATCCACTGGATGAAATTACCGTAAAATTACCGTAATGACACTATATTGGCTGTAAAGCGCAACGATGAC
>OMNN01063642.1:0-13180 GCA_900302755.1 Chromis chromis
CACCTGTCTTTCTATGCAGATTATTTGAATCCTGTCAAATGTAATGGACTGATAACATGAATCATAGCCACTGATATGTAAATACAATTGCAAGAAAAAGTATGTGAACCCTTTGGAATTTCATGGTTTTCTGCATTAATTTGTCATAAAATGTGATCTGATCTTCATCTAAGTCAAGGGTATTGACAAATATAATGTGCCTAAAATAAAAACACACAAGAAATTCTGATCTTTAATGTCTTATTTGAGAACCTCATAAAAACCTCATAGAGCTGGTGGAAAAAGTATGTGAACCCTTGAGTTGATGACCTCAAAAAAGCTAATTGGAGTCAGGTGTTAGCATACCTGGAGTCCTGTTAAGAACATGAGTTTGGAGGTGTGGACTAGAGCTACTTTGACTGATAAAAACCACTCAAACTGTTTTTAATTTGCTCTGCACAAGAAGAATACGCTGATGTGAGCCATGCCTCGCCAAAAAGAGCTTTCAGAGGATCTACGATCAAGAATTGTTGATTTACATACAGCTGGAAAGGGTTACAAAGTGATTTCAAAGACTTTAGAAACTCACCAGTCTACAGTTAGGCAAACGATCTACAAATGGAGACTCTTTGGGACTGTAGCTACTCTACCAAGAAGTGGGCAACCAGTCAAAATGACCCCAAGAGCACAACGAAGACTCATCAATGAGGTAAAGAAACAACCCTGAGTGGCAGCCAAAGACTTGAAGGGGTCATTGGAACTGGCTAACATCTGTGTTCATGAGTCTACATACGTAAAACATTGAACAAGCAGGGTGTCTATGGCAGGACACCATGAAATTCCAAAGGGTTCACATACTTTTTCTTGCAATTGTAAAGGCACAAGCAATCATTAGTTTATTCATGAAAACATTTGAGGCTTTAACAATGTATAAAATTATAAAAAACACATCATACGACAGTAAAAGTGAAGTTTTTACATATTTAAAATCATTTCAAGTAATCCCACGCTTTGTTAGTGGCAGATGATACAGCATTTATGGAGAGAGAGACACTTAGATTTCATTGAACCCTCTACAAACCACAAGTTGTTGTGTAACTCCGTTGGGCAACAACATTTACAATCAGCCCTGACGGAGACAGCAAGCGTCAGGTAGATGAGTAGGCAGCGTTTATTCAATCAAATCATAAAAGAAATCAGGCTGAGGCTCACAGTGGACCTCTCTGTCAAGGGTCTGTGATGACCAGTTCCATCAGTGTGGAATGGAACTCCTGCCTAAACCTGCAAGCTTGACCCCCGAGCTGCATTAAATTACAGAGGCATTAGTTTGATTAGTAGAGTGTATAAATTACATCCACATATCCTCAATAACAGGCTTAATCATTACCCTGAGACTCTTTAGAAAAAATACAGTATATATTGATCATTTTTATGTTAAATACTTTGTGGTGAGACGACAAGAAAGGAAAACACAATCGCTTGTGTTGCTGATTTTCAAGAAAGCCTTTGATTGGATCAATAGAGATGTTTCAGAGTATAAATGAACATGTTCTAGTGAATTTTACAATGTCATACAAGCCTTGTACAAAGATCCACTTTCTTGCTTGCAGGTAAATAAATTCAGATGGTTTTCTAGTGAACCAAGAGGATGCACGTTTCCCTACATTATTTGCTCAGTGATTATACAAATTCAGTTTCAGTTTATTTCCATAGCGCTAATTCACAACATCAGTCATCTCAGGGTCACATAGTAACGTGAAGGCCTTACAATATTACATCACAGAGAGAAACCCAACGAATCAACCTTTGAACAAGCACTTGGTGACAGTGTGAATGAGTTTGTGTTGGCTGCAGAGACGGAGATTAATTTGCAAAAAAAAGTTAAATATTTTGAGTTTATGGAGCAGTAAAAGGAGATTTATTATTAATAGTATTATAACACATGTTTAAAGCAATGTGAACAATAGAAGAAGCATATTTTAGAATTAAAATTTGGTCCGACACCCCTAAAGTACATTGGTCATTATCTTGATTTAGTCTTCAAAGAATAAATGAGCTTTTACAAAAGGAGTTAAAGTGTTGAGAGAGTCTGTGGTGAATAAAAATGAAACTGTTCAACCTTCACAAAACCTTATAATTCAATGTTTCAGACAGTAATGTAGTCCAGAGCTGAGCCATGAGTGTGAGGATCATAAATTTACCTCTAAACAAGCTGCTGAAGATAATATGGGATGGCAGCCATGTCTTGTAAAGCAGAGAGGTGAACTGGTGAGGTTGTGGAGCTGCTGTGTTTAACTGTCAGAGGAGAGACTGACTTTAACTGGGATCATCAACACAAATATCCAGTTTCAGGAGAGGCAATATTCTCCATTTCTGACTTGAATTTCATTTATAGGAATAACTTGCAGTGTAACATCAATACAGTCAAACAAAGATTAATAAGGAATATACGGATATATCAGTCAGAGGAGGACATTTGTAAGAAGACAAAGCTTAGGAATTACATTCAAATGAAAAATGATTTATTTACAGAAATATATAGAAAATTACAGAGAAAGCAAAGGTCCCCTAGTGATCAGTTAACAACTTGTACTTTACCACTGGCAACAGAGAAAGGCTGAGGTATTCCTGAAGGTTGTGTTGTTTTTCTTAAATCTTAAAGTTAACTTTTTAATATGGAGGCTTTTACTTTGGCAAGATTTCTAGACGATGCCTGACACCTGAGACACAGAACACTGTATCCAAAACATTTGACCATCTTATAAATTAAATGTTCTGAAATCAACTATTTTGGAATTTGTGAAACTGTACATTATGATTTATCATAGGGTCGTCCAGGTTATTGTCGCGTGTCTTGGTAACCCATATAGACTGAACACCTAGATCAGTTTTCACCTTGTGCCTCCAAGCATAGCCTTATTTCACAGAACCTAAATTCACAGTTATTTGATCACTGACTCTCCACACACTCTTCAGTTTTCTTAATGCTGTTACAGTGTCTATGAAGAGTATTCACCCACCTTTGAAGTTTTCTAATTTTATTACTTATTTAATTCAACTTTTTGGACAAGAATAAATTTTAAAAAAAACATTTTCATGTCAAAGTGGAAACAGATTTCTACAGAATAATGTCAATTAATAAAAAATATAAAACATAAAATAATTAATTGTGTAAATATTCACCCGCTTCAAGTCAGTAGTTTTTAGATGCACTGAACCTGTGTCGATACTGTAGGTCTCATCGGACTACTGCAATTTTTTACCACATTCTTCTCTGCAAAACTGTTCAAGATCTGTCAGGTTACATGGGGGATAATGAGTGAACAGCAAGTGAGGTCTGGGCCTTTACACATTCACCACATACATGCACCACATTCCTTCAATTTCTTACTGTTGGATTTAACTGTACTCTGACGGATGTTCAGTGACTCAGTGACTTGGAATCTTCTTGTATCCATCCTCTGATTTATGCTGTTCAACAACCTTGCTAAGTTGCTTGGAGTGTTCTTTGTGAATATCTAACTTTGATACATAGAGGTGAGTTTTAAAGGGTTTAATCAACAACAGAGAGGCCTTAATGTTCTAAACTGAACCTGTGTTGTGCAGAAATGTAAAGCTGGACAGATATAGTGAAATCAAATGAAGGGGGCTCGTACAGTCAGAGGTAACTTCCCCCCAGTTTGCTATTAACCCAACAAATATCTATAAAAAGATTGAAGGTCACGACCTTAGTGACCTCAGTAGTAGCTACAACACTGCCAGTGTGTTAGGCTTTCTCTCCTAACAATGTTACAATATAAAACTATAGTTAACTACGTTCATATCTAGCATTACATTCCACTCAAAATAATTCATTTTCAAATCTACTCTTCTAGATCACTTTTCCATTTCCCAAATTGTGACAAATGTTTGCCTTTATAGTTGAAATTTCAATAAAGCTCTGAGAGGCTATTGACTTTGAATCTTGGAGGTCTGCCTCGATTCACCAATAATGACTGTGAAGCCTATAATTGGATGCTAATGGCAAGTAGAAATGTGATTCTGGGCTGTGCTCAGATGCTGGACTCCCCTGCTGCTCCCTCCTCAGCTCCCTGCAGGTGCCGCTGTGACAGGATGTGTTTCAGAGTGTCCAGCTCCTGTGTCAGCTGTCCTATCCTCATCTGCAGCTTCTGGTTTTCCTCCTGCAGCTGCAGGGCCCTCTGCTGGGTCAGCAGGATCCTCCGGCGGGCCTTGTCCCGGCTCTTCCTCACCGCGACGTTGTTCCTCTCCCGTCTCTGCCGGTACTCTGCACTGTCCTTGCTGATGCTCCTCTTGGTCACCGGGGCTCTCAGAGTGGGCAGCAGGAAGGGAGAGAAGTCCTGCAGTCAGAAGCACAAATGTGTTTAATCTGTGAGGAGGCAGGATGACAGTTATTATTCTTTTATCCACTAATCAGAAGCTTCTCTCACCGGCTGAGCGTTGCTCTGGTGGTGGTTTGTGCTTGATGGGCTGGAGGTGTTGGTGAGGCAGGACGTTGTGTACGGCAGGTACGACAGTCCCATCATCTGCTCTGCCACTCTGTCATCACCTCCCCTCATCATCCCCTGAGAGTGGTTGTATGAGATCATGTCCATCTGATTCATCTGATTGGTCTGGGTGGAGGAGACAGGGTTCAGGGTCTGGCCCTGACCCGGGTACGAGCTCACCCACTCCTGGATGACAGAGGACACCCTGGAATCAGACATCTGGAGGGGAGTAAAAGGCAGAATAAGATGTGGTTCATTCTCTATAGTCATTTTTTGGTCTTTGAAAATGGTTAAAACAGAACAAGAAGACAGATTTGGCAGTTATTAGTAACAGTGCAGATTGAGATTTCACATGTGAAACACACTGAACTTAAAAATATCATGCGGGGTTTTTCACCACTACAAAATAGGTTTTAGCAAGCACCAAAGGTAAATCACCAGCACCAAAATAATAAAAAAGTGACAATTTGATATATATACACACATCTATTGTTTATTGGGACTTAATTTACGTAAGCATAATAGACATTTTTATTTGTCAAATGTCAGAAATAAAATTAGAAATATAAGGTAAATGCATAGAATACAGTCAAATAAGGAAACACAGACTAATTTCCTTTACTGTAAATGGACTGATCATGCCTGCTATTGTGCGTAGTCACAACCAAAGGCCCATTCTGAGCAGAAAAACCTTGTCATGTGTTGTTACCTGATGATAGATGAAGTGTTAAAAAGTTCTTAACCAGCTACCACAAAAAAGTTAAAGAACTGGTAATAATAGTAAATATTATGCCATAATTCAACCTGCTGAATTGGCTCATTCTGCGTTCTAATGTCTACGTTTACTTTAGACTTTTAAAAAACATTTTGCTGACTCAGTTAAGAATCCAGGACTTGTGCTCACAATGGTGTTTTCGATCTCCATATTTCTTACTTCATACTGTCTACAAACACATTTCTTGCCTAACTATCCTTCCATCTTTCCTTTTGCAGATAAAGACACTCAAGTCAGACACTCAGCAGGTTTTAAAAATACAATTTACTTTAATTAAGTATAAATCATTTTGAGTACAGACCAGAAAATACAGCTACCTTCAATATATAATGTTGTAAGTGGTAGATTTTTGAATTGTTATAATGTAAATGTAGACGGTGCAGATATAAGGGTTTATTCTGACGGACCCTGTTCAGTCACTACTTAATAAGTAGACTGTTTATTTTGTTGTTCATACTATTATACGATGAGTGATAACTGAGTAAGAATAAACTCACTAAAACTAACTCCCTGGGCTAAAGCTAGTGGATTATTAAATTAAGTAATCAACAGCAATTTTGGTAATAAATTAATAGTTAAAGCTACGAATTTGAATATTTGGCTTTCTCAGTCTCCTATGACGGTAACTTTGGGTTTTGGAGTTTTGGAATTTTGGTTGTACATCTGTGAACTTGAGCTCCATAAAATTGCACATTTTTCTTTCTTTGACATTTTTTAGAGGTAAAAAAACAACAACAATGAACTGAAAACATAAGACAGATAATCCATAAAAAAAACTACTAAACACAGTCCAACATTACCACAAACAATGTATATCACAGTTTTTAAAAATCAAGAAAGTATAATAATAATGATGGCTGCAGACTATAAATGTAAATTAATTCCTTTGACCTCTGTAATACAATTTGAAAGCAATATTGCGGGTCTACTTTAAAGTCTATGATTATCGATACCCGCTCTTCTTCTCCAATCTATTCTATCTATTTGCAGTAATAAATAAAATATTAATTGTATGTTTTAAAAAAAAAAAAAAACTCTAAATAACTTCTCATCACCTCTTTCTTTTCAAGGTGCTGAACTCTTGTGGTTGGAGTCATTACATAAGACAAATGTCAAACAACTAATGCTTTTCATTCTTTGTATGATTTCTTTATTCAAAGGGTCAAAGGTAGAGTTTGTTTACTTTCTGCACTAATTTCAATAAATAACAAATAAAGTTGTAAAGACTCACCATGACTTATCTCTCCACAAACTCTCTGAATATTCTTCAGGTGCTCCTCAGACAGTCTGAATGGAAATGCTCTGAAAGACAGACAGGTGCCAGTCTGATTATCAGATCATCACTTCCTCTCTCTCTCAACCTTTCTCTCTCTCTCTCTCTCTCTCTCTCTCTCTCTCTCTCTCTCTCTCACACACACACACACACACACACGCACGCACACATGCAAATATACAAACATTACGAAAAAGTACAGCTGATAGCAGGAAGAACACGACAGGCTGCATTTATGTTGTTTTGTGTTTATTTTAAACTTTTTAAGATGCATAATTAAACATTTTTTTTAGCGGCAGGTCATCTTAAATAATTTTCTGACTATTAATGTATTTTAGTTAGTAGAATTCTTCTTTTTATTGCCACTCAGTAACCTAATAGTAACATTTGCACAATTTGATATTTCAACCCTCCAAATTCAGCGACACTTCGGTCCTCCTGCGGCTTCCGTAGTTTACAGTGAAATTAAAATGGCGGCTCCTGTTGACAACGTGAGTACAACCTGGCTAGCTGCTTCGTTGTGAGCATTTTATTTTAATTTCCCACCACACGTGTTTACATAGGGACCGTTAAGACGATGTAGTGTTTTGTAGTGAAACCCTCCTTGAAACGGGAGATTTATAAAAGTGAGCTTTTGAGTAATTTGTCGTTGTTTTAAAGACATGCGCTAACCAGCTAGCTACTAGCTTTACCCATTCCAGCTAACATTTCAGTGTGTATGGAGTCTACAAATTCAGGTGTTGTGTTTCTGACATATCGTTTATTTGTCTTACAGGATTTAATTGAGAGTGATTTACCCAAAGCTGTTGAGCTGCTGAATAATCTCACAGAACAGGTACGGAAATGAACGTGCTGGTTTTTATATTTGTCTAATAATCCCATACAGAGGCGTTGACATGATAATTGCTCCATTTCCATTTTTTTTACGTAGTTAAAAGAATATAAAATGTCAGACACTTTTTTTGAATACTCAGCCCATGTTCCACATCAATGTAGCGTTCAGTGTAGGCTGGCTAGACCTGTGTTTCTCAAACTGTGTGCCTTGGAATTAGTCTTATTTATGATGATTTATGTGTGGGCCTTCTGACAGAAGCAAAGTACTGAGCTAGACCACAGTTGCCAGTTAAATCTATCAGTCAAAGGGAGTTTTGTAGCTCTTATAGGTTAATACTGTTTTTAATTACATTTAATATTAATTTGGGTGACCGGCCCTTTAAGTAGTCCAGGAGCATAGGTGCTGTTGCTGGTTATGTGAAAAGGTTCACCCATAACACAAAATAATTATAATCAGAGACAAAAACACAGAGAATTGTGTCCAAGTTTAGTGTACTGGTAACTTATCGAATTACAGAATCTTAGAGATGCTCATATGGATCCTGATGCTGTATTTAATAAACTCAGAGGAAAGACTCCTACAAACCACTGGTAATGATTTGTCACTAGATCTGTTGCAAACTCTGTCTTTGTCACAGTAAAGTTTTGTTTTAATGGCGTTTGTAATAGATGTGATGCTGAGCAAATTAGAGGAGGCAAAACTCCATTTAGTGTGTTGTGTGCCTCCAACGGCTAAAAAGGCTGCTTGTTGCATCTTGATGTCTGATGTTCAGATTCTGTCCTGTTTAACACATAAAACGTTTTAGTTTTAATCAACAGTATCTTATTACTTCTGAGGGCTTTATTCAATGATTAGATTGACAGGTAAATAAATGAGGGGCTGTTTTTTTGTTGTTGTTCTTATTTTTGTTTAAAGAGAGAGAGATCCAAGGCTCTTCATAAAACATTCGTCTGAGCCCATGTGTTTCTTGAAATGTTTGCTCGTAGAGATTCCTAACTTCCTTCCTATTATGACACTACAGTCAAATTTATGTCTATATGTCTCCTTTCTTTTAGGTGGCTTCAGTCACAAGTCATGTTCGTGAGCTGCTAACTAAAGTCAAAGATGGGGCATTTAAAACCTCAAAGGTAAGTAAACCCTTCATTAGAGCTGTTTAAAAAACCCTGACCAGCAATCTCTGACTCATGTTGTTGGTTCTGTAGAGTTTTTTTTTAACCTTTTTTTAAAAACATATTTTATACATAGCAGTTCTGTACATATTTTTCTTATGGCACTTATTTTACTTACTTAGTATTTCATATGATCTTTGCTGCACTATCCACTTTGCTACTGTAACAATGTAAATTTCCCTGTTGTGGGACGAATAAAGGATTATCTTATCTTATCTTATCTTAAGGCTACCTGCTCCCCAGGTTCATCCTTTCGTTAATTTAATTAACTGCATTTTTGTGAGAGAATTTGCACACCTGCATGATCAGATAAGAAAGGTTTCCAGCTGGGCGCAACAGGTTAAGCCCCTGGGCTACTGATCAGAAGAGCCGGGGGTTTGGACCCCCACTGCGGCCACTGCTGGGCCCTTGAGCAAGTCCCTTAACCCCTGACTGCTCCCCGGGCGCTGCACCGCGGCAGCCCACTGCTCCTAGTATGTATAGTTAAGGTTAACTTTGAATAGGATGGGTCAAATGCAGAGAAGGAATTTCCCCAAGGGGATCAATAAAGGTTAGATTATTATTATTAATGTTACTCTTAAAATGGTGAATATTTTAGTGCTCATGAAGCAGAGGTTTTCTTACACACAGGAATGGTTGGATTAACGATGTTTAAAAAAGTCTCTTTAAATTAAGCATCTGGCATTTCAACAAAGTTTTGTCTTGAAGTTTGTGTTATTCAAAATTTTGACCCCACGGTTTATAGCGGATGTATATTTGTTCCAAATAATGGTTATTGGTTGATTACTATTACTTACTGGTCCTGGCACTGTCAACCCCTAACACATGACTCGTGTATGTGGATCATTCATCCTTACTGTTGTGCGTTGTCACCCTCCCAAAGATCCATTTTGAGTCAGAGTAGATCTCTGCATTGTGCATTCCCTTACAAAGGTTATTGTAAAACAAAATTATAACTTATGGACACACAGAAATCTTGTCTGGGCGTTGTTGTAGCCGCCATGCATTCCCCGCTGAGTGGAGAGGACTTGCAGGCATAAAGGAGCGCATAAAGGGGAAAACATTGCTCCCTAACATCATAGTCCTGCCATGCTGTCCACTTTTCTCATTTACAGAGAATAATATTTAATCCAGGTCCTGTTGAGGCCATCTTTAGCTCTCTCTGACTCTCTGTCTGTCTTCTCTTCCTGCAGGGTTTGTCTTTCCTGGACCTTCGATACCACCTGCTGCTCTTCTACCTTCAGGACCTCACTCACCTGATCAGCATCAAGACAGAGGGAGGCAAAATAAAAGAGAGTGATGCCTTGAACAGAGTGGTCACAATCAGAACGGTAAGACGATGTAAAGATAAAGGTGTTTATTCTGATCTGTCCAGACGACATATTGTATAAAACCTTTTTTTCTTTTTTTAAGGTCCTGGAGAAAATGCGGCCGCTAGACCACAAACTGAAGTACCAGATTGATAAACTGGTGCGCACAGCTGTGACTGGAAGCTTAGGTAAGACTGATGTAATGACACTGATCTGATTGTTGATCTGAAGGACAAATATTAGACTCACGGTGTTGCAAGATTTGCATTTATCCACTTTTCATTGGCTCAACAATGTCTCATGCTTTTGTTGATTACAGCTGAAAATGACCCTCTGCAGCTGCGTCCTAATCCTGAGAATCTCCTCAGCAAAGTAAGGCCTGAACAGCATGGTCGTTCTAATCCCTCTTTTTAATTTGGGTTGCCTAATTTGTCAGTAGTTGACTTTCATTTTTATGGAGTGTGTTATACAGTCTGTATCAAACTGTAATCTTAATGTTTGCTCTCGGTTTTTGATTGTTGACTGGCTGTTTTTCTTTATGTGCTTTTGTTACCCAGCTGGGGGATTCTGGGGAGTCTGAAGATGAAGCTGAGACCAAAGAAGCCTCAGATAAGAAAGCAGCTCACTCTAGTGGCAGGAAATATGTACCACCGAAGATTGCCCCAATGCATTATGGTAACAGGAGCCTCTCATAAAAATACTAATCGATACTCAAGTTACTGTTAATATAATTGTTTGGATGAAGGCAAACTTCCTACTACCTAACATCTGTCTAACAGTTTGGTACAGTTAATTTAGAAGATGCTCAGCCATCCTGTTTTCACCTGTTGATTCACCCCATCTCCAGACGGTGACATGACGGAGGCAGACAAGAAGAAGGCCCTAGTGGAGCGTCAGCGACGAGCAGCTCTCAGAAGCTCCGTAATCCAGGAGCTGAGGCAGCAGTACAGCGACGCCCCCGAGGAGATCAGGGACAGACGGGACTTCCAGAGCGAGCGGGAGAGCCGCGACGAGCTGCACAGGTATGTTGTTCGAAAAGGTGGAGAGAGAAAGCCTGCTAGATGTTGGAATCATGTTAGTTTATTTACTACGTCTGATGATGTGAGGTATGTGTGTCCCGTAAACCCGTGTTTGTACATAACATTATATTAGTTAGGTAAAGGAAAGTTTTGCAGAGATCTTAATAATAATAATACATTGCTTTTATATAGCGCTTTTCTGGACACTCAAAGACGCTTTACATTGCATTATTCATTCACTCCCATACCCTGGGGTAGACTGAGGCTGCCAATCTGTGCCATCGGCCCCACTGACCACCACCAACCACTCACTCTCACTCTCACACTGCATTCTCCCACAAATTCATCTTAGTATTCTGTGTTTGGCAATTTTTGTTCCCC
Source organism: Chromis chromis (assembly GCA_900302755.1). Lineage (NCBI taxonomy): Eukaryota > Metazoa > Chordata > Actinopteri > Pomacentridae > Chromis > Chromis chromis. Next base: position 11,247 of record OMNN01063642.1, read on the forward strand.
AAGTGTCCTTGTTAAACTGTTTTCTTCCTCTCAGGAAACACTATGAGGAGTCGATGATGGTGCGTCTGAACATGCCAAAGCATCAGAAGACCACCAGGAAGAGAGGCATGATGGGAATGTCCGGCCAGCTCAGTGGCATCACACACTTCAGCGACATCTCAGCTCTGACCGGCGGCGAAGGCGGACAGGTGAGTTCTTCCATTAACGTCTAGCGCTGTTGTTGGAAAACAATCTTCATTCCAGATGTTGTTTGATTTGGGTTTGGACTGATGTTTCCAGGTAGTTTGGCTCAAGTGGAGCAGAAAGTGAAGCCTCCAAGTTACCCTGAGCTTCTGGCCCATGTATTGGTTGGATTGTTAAGTGAATTGAAATTTAATAGAAAGGGACAGGCTTAATTATTTATATTGACTGTCATTCAACTTGGGCTGCCTCCAGCACACAATTATTATTGGACAGGAGACTTGTGTGTTTTGAAGGGTCTGGCATGTTTAATGCTAATACATGTGGGTACCTCTGTGACTCAGTAGTCTGGTGCAGTGTTGGCAGTACTGCTGGCAGCAGTCGTACTTTGTGCCTACACAGGTTTGGCATGCCTGCCTTCTCTGTTCTGTTTCCTGTCTCAATTCACTGTCTGCTGTCATTAAAATTACTAATGACTTGGACTAATGACCGTTCAGCCTCTTGCTGATAAGTTTGCTCCACTGCGTGCAGATGTGGAAAAACCCTTCAGTTAAGTGTATTTAAGAGGACTTGGAAAATGCATGAGCTATGTTTAGAGGTAGTCCTGGACACCACAAGAAGCCACAAATAGATGTCGCTAACAGGCCCATCTCTGAGCAGGATGAATGGGAGCTTTGTTTCCTGTGTTGATTTTGATTGCATTCTTAAAGTGGCTGCGGGTTTTTAACACATTTTCTTTATTGGTGCAGGACGGGGATAGCAGTCGACCGAAGAAAAAGAAGAAACTGATGAAGAAGAAAACTAAAAGAAAAGGTGAGGACATTCGTCGACTAAATTGGAGTCATTTAACCGTTACTTACTATAAAAACCGCTCCAGCACTTCAGTAGGTTAATGCACCATGATAACAATATGTAACTGGTGTAGTTCTGTCATTGTTGGGTTTCATATCAACCAGAAACATAATTACACTTGTTCTCATTTTGTCTCGAGTCCTTATTCAGATTAAATGCAGCTTTCAAGGTTAATAATCTTGTATTTCTTTTCTCTGCAGCTTTCAAGAAGCACAGATAGACCTGAAGCATGATGTCAGAAGACCACAGGATTTCTCACCGACACCCATGATCTTTTTTATTTTAGAGCATTTTTATTAACATTGTACTAAAAATCAGTGTGGAATAAACACCTACTGTTGACCCTTTCGTTTGTATGCCACATTTATTCATTACCATTAGAGGGCAGTCATGTGGCCCTCCTTTTAGAGGTAACAGATCATCAATTAGGACAGGCACACTGGAACTTTTAACGAATTAATGTCCTGTCAAGAGAGCGCTGATCATGTGGAGAAAGAAATATAACTTTGAGGCAGATCAAGACACAGCTGCTGGATAAACAGCCAGATGTTGGTGAGGCCTTATCACCACCAGTCAGTGGATTACAGAGTATGTAAACTGATCACTATAGGTCTGTTTGAGGTCGCAGTAAGTAAAACTCATAAGAAATATGTGCAGTCAGGTCAGTATATTAGTTCAAGTAACCTCAAGCCTTTAAACTCATTAAAAGTCATCTTGTGTTTAAACATTAAAATATTAAAGGTGTGGCTTTTCCGAGTTCCAGATTCATGATTTCATTCCAATAGTATGTGATTTCACTTTACTTTATTGATACTAAATGATTCATGACTCTAAAGAGATGAACACATCTGTTACTCACTAGGGGACCAATAAAAATATGACTTATTATTTTAGAACAAACT
>OMNN01063645.1:0-11200 GCA_900302755.1 Chromis chromis
TTTCTGTCCACTGTGCTCCTCAGCATCCGCTGACCCCACTCTGTGATTTTACATGACCTACCACTTCGTGGCTGAGTTGCTGTTGTTCCCAATTGCTTCCACTTTGTTATAATACCACTAACAGTTGACCGTGGAATATCTAGTATCAAGGAAATTTCATGAATGGAAATTTCAGGTGGCAACCCATCACGGTACAACGGTTGAATTCACTGTGCGAACCATTCTTACACAAATGTTTGTAGAAGCAGTCTGCATGCCTAGGTGTTTGACTTTATACACCTGTGGCCATAGAAGTGATTGGAACACCTGAATTCAATAATTTGGAGGGGTGGGCCAATACTTTTGGCAATATAGTGTATATGAGGGGTAGCCAACCCTGGTCATCAAGAGCCCATATCCAGCATGTTTTAGATGTCTCCCTCTTCCAACACACCTCATTCAAATGGTCAGGATCGTTATCAGGCTTCTGCAGAGCTTGATGATGAGATGATCATTTGAATCAGGTGTGTTGGAAGAGAGAAACATCTAAAACATGCTGGATAGGGGCTCTCGAGGACCAGGGTTGGCTACCCCTGGTGTATATGTTATCGGCACTATTTTCTTATTTTGTTTTCCTTACAGATGAAACCCTTTGACCATGGTCCATCAGGAAAACCATGATGTGTTGATTCTGCTTTCTGTTTTGTCCTGAAATCCTACCTCCATCGTTATTCGTATGCCATAAGTGAATATGGTTTGTTTAATGGTCTCCAGTTTCATAAAGTCACATTGTTCCATTAATTCTTCAACCCCCACTGAGGCCGACACCTCCCCAGTCTCGGTTTCTCCGCTGCCAGAATCAACTGCAACATTCCTGTTGGTGTTGACGGCTCCCGACGCCCCGTTGACAGTCGCTTTCTTTCTTGATGTGCTCTGAGATCCAGTGGTGTAGCTGTTATTTACATGCAAATACTCAAGCCCTCAAGTCAGCTCCCAAATCTGCATCCACAGATTGTTAGCAGGTCAATGTTGTTCTGGTTTCTCAATGTAGAACGAGTAAAATACACCCAAACATACCACTCTGCAGCAGCAACAAAAGGCAAGGTAGTTGTCCTTTGTGGATTATACTCCGAGCAGCATTTGTCTGGTGCAACTTCTCTCTGGACTTTAACTTGCTTTGATGAAGCCAGAGAGAATTGAAAATGACTTCAGGCAAGATGTTTTTTACAGAATTCGTTATAGTAATAGTTTTTCTTTTAGTTTTTATTTTGAGGTGTGTTATTGAGTCGTGGTTTATGGCCTGAAAGTCTTTATAATATATCAGATTGTATGTGTGATTTACCCGGGGGGCTGCCTGAATCAAATTCTAAAAAAATTTGTGATTTTATTGGATGGCCAAGAGAGCTCCAACTTACAAAATAACATTCAAATACACAAACCACCAGGAAACTAAGAAAATAATTGAATCAATTTGGCAACACATGCTGTGCAAATACACGCCGTGCAAGCAAATACACAAAGGCTCTGCAAGATACACAAAACTAAATAAATAAACCCAGACAAGAAAAATGTTTCCAGGAGACACAAGACAGTAATGAATCTGACAGGGACAAGTTTGTCGAAGACGGCTACCAGTCAGTTGTGTTGCAAAACAAGCCAGTACATGAGCAACAGTTGGGTTCATTGATTTTTTTGTGTCTCCTGTAAACATTTCCACTGTCATCGATGCTACTTGCAGAGCATCTCTGTATTTGGTTGGTTTGTGTGTATTTGCAGTGGAATGGTAAAAAATAAATTAAAAAAAATGTGTTTTGTCTGTTTGCACATGTTTTTTGTAGTGAGTTGAGTTCTTGTGGTTTTTACATACACAACATTCGAATTGGAGCTCAAGTGCAGGACTTTTGAACATCCATTACATTCATGTCCTGGCGAAAGATATTCACACAATGCTGATTAAGCTTCACAGAATGTGAACATTCCCATGCCTGTGAACTGGTAGTGATGCGTTTTAAGTCAACTGTTGATGAATGGTTTGCCAGAGCGGAAGACAGGAGAGATACGGTGTGCTTTACTACAACTAGAAATATTCCAGAACCTATTGTGGATGAACCTAGGAAGCATCCGAGAAGAGTTCCTGATGCTTTGGATGAAAAACCTTGATGTTAAGAGGAAGATTAGAGTTTGTGTAATTGTGTAAAAGTGGCATATAGCTGAACTATTAAAGTCTTTAAAGACATTTTTAGTAAAGTACGGAGATTAAAGTGGGTGGCTGTGGCTCAGGTGGTAGAGCGGGTTGTCCACTGATCACAAGGTTAGCAGGTTGATCCCCGGCCCCTCCGAATGTCGAAGTGTCCTTGGGCAAGACACTGAACCCCAAGTCCAATGGCAGGCAGGCACCTTGCATGGAAGTCTGTCGCCACTGGTGTGTGAATGGGTGAATGAGAAACACATTGTAAAGCACTTTGAGTACCATTAAGGTAGAAAGGCGCTATATAAGTTCAGACCATTTACCATTTCAGTGAAGGTCAGTTAAATTCACAAATGATAGGAAAAGCACCTGCAGATTCTTCAACAAATCAATTATTTAAATAAAGAAATGAGTAGAAGTTTTCCTCTACCTTACAGTTAAAGGGAAACCTTTTTATACTAACTGATTGGAATTTAAAAGTATAAAGGTTTGCCATTTTGTTTTTGATCTGAGAACCTTTGACCACATCAGCCAGTGGGCTCCATATACGTGGTCCTGAGGAGGATTTGTGGTGTTTGGGACTTAGAGTATAGATGTGTGCAAACACTGGAGCAACGGAGCATCAGAGTTCACAAAGACACTCTCACACCATGCAATACAATAGTTAGTGTTCTTCATTTCACATGCCTTATTGTCAAACTAGTTTATTATTTGACGACAACAAAAAGATCCAAAGTAAACTTGATCACATAATGAAAATCACCAAAAAGACGAGTCTGTTCTAAGATTTTAAGAAATATCTTGTAAGATTTCAGGGAAGTCGTTCTCGGAGGTGTGTCTGATCCATCTCGGTGTGTATGTGTGCTGGATTAGCATGGCTCAGGACAGATTAGTTAATTATAGACACCTGCTGTCTAAGCGTGGCGTCTTGTTGTCAGGTGTTGCAGCATGAGGCAGGCTGCTGGCCGCGGGGAGAAAAGGCGTGGCGAGGTGTGGAGCTGCTGGGATGAATGCTCTGCCATGTGCTCTTAGACTGCTTCTCTTCTCCCTGCTCATGCCCTGAGAGCCGCTCGGTAATTGGAATCTTCACACACACTCGAGTCTCACCTACTCGGCACACCTACACCCAGCAATTCTGCAGTGATAATAGGCCCATTTCTTCAAGCAGCCTTTAATAATTGATCACTCAGACAGTTCATTGGATTCTGAGCAGCGTGACAACTGTCAAAACGGATAAAATGCTCCACCGACATTATTATACGCACCTTTGTAATCATCTTGTCCACGTATAAAAGCCAACACAACATTAAAAAATAAACGCTGCCATGGCAACACTACCAGAATGAATGCATGTAAAATGTTTCTCTGAGCGACGATATGAAGCCACGGTCACTTCCAGGAAGAAAATAATCACAGCACTAAACGGCTGCACCTCGGCCTCCAATCAACATCAAGCTCACTGCCACTGCTGTTGCTATGCTAACTTTCTACTGTTTGATTTGGAAAAGATTCGAGTCTGAGAGCAACATAAGGAACATTCAGTGTCATATTAACAGAGCACAACAAACATACAATCTAATTTGGCTTCATTTGCTTTTTATTTGCTTCAATCAAACCATCGAGCCACCCAGTGTTGGTTTAAGCTGAGGAGCAGATATGCAGCTTACATGGTGAAACCGCCATTATAATTGGTAAGAAATAAGGAATCTTAACCAAACACAAGCATTAACTGATTAAATATTCGAAAAATGAAGACAAAAAGGAAGCATTCTTTTCTGTTTTGCTCTAATAAACAACTTTCATCCTGCTAAACAAGCTTTTTTGCTTGTTAAGTTTACTGTTAACATTAATTATGTTGACATGAAACCTTGAATTTGTTCCTTTCTTTTAACTGGTTTAAACATTACAGAAGCATTACCAATAAAATCACAAACTAATCACATTGCGTGATGAACAGGTTTTCATATTTTGAAGACCTTTTTATTTGTAGAAATTTGTACAAAGTCATTTTCAATCCCACAAAATGTGAAAAAAGGCCGCATTTGATTATTAACTGTGCTGCATAGCAGAATGAACCATATAAAGCTGTAAAAGTGATCATTAGTGGTAATTTGATGTAAAATTATTTTTCTTTTGGCATTTAGAAACCAAGTCTACCTTTATTTAACATTGTCAAACTAGTCTCAAACTCTCAAAGCAAAAGGTCTGGTATCATGAGATGAATTATGAGCTGCTGCTACTGATAAAACCTCCTATAAGTGACCTGTAGTTTTGAAAGGCCTGGCATCTTTTTAAAGGGATTGTGCAAGAAGGAAATTCAGCAACCGTCGCACTTTTTGTAGGTCTTAGTGATCTAGGACATTGCCTAAGCATTTGGACACTTAAAAATGTGCTTTTAAGACCATATTTGCATCACTCTGATGAATTACAGAAGTTGAAACCAAGAGTCTCTGGAAACACGAGTAAGCAAAACAAAACAAAAAAAGGACAGCAACAAGGATTTCCACTGCCCGGCTAATCTTAGCAGGTTGACTCCACCCTTCTTGTCTGAGAGCCTCCTGTCAGACCTCCAGGTTCATCAGTTTACCTTCATGCGCCTCCCAGCAGCTGATTGAGCACTTGGCTTGTGGTTGTGGATATACATCAGAAGCTGAGGAAGAAGTGATCTGCAGGTTTTCAACAACTGAAGAGCCTTTTCTGACTTTTTTTCTTTTGGAGGTTCTGACTGGATTTACTAATGCATGAGTCATGACTTTGTTAGTTTTTGCATTGACGCCACTGGCCGTGTAGTAGCTCTTCACAAGTAACAGTTTAATTTTCAAGCAACAGACAAAACAGCCGGTAAGCATTGCTAATAGTGTGTAGTGGTGTGTGTAGTGTAGTGGTGTGTTCCTGAGCAGCTTTTCCCAAAGAAACTGATGCAGCCGTGATGCAATAATAACCTTTATCTGGTATATTCAGAAATAAATGCCACAAAGGTACGCTTCCTGCCAATTTTACACCTCTCTAGTGTCCTTGGTGATGCAGAAAATAGTATTTTTTCATCATGTCTTTGTAAACACAGAACATAGACTCCAAAGATCTTGATAGAGTGAATCTTTTAATGGTAAAGTCAATCAACTTATCAAAAAAAGGTCCTTTGTTTGGTACCACCATCTATTTCAGATTACTTATAAAGCTTTTTTTTGGCTCTTAAATGATTTGGCCAGTGTGTTTGGATTGCCCAGCTGTAAAAAACACAAAGAGAAGTTTGGTTTTAGGTTCTGAATTCAAACTAGCAATCTCCTGTATAAAACTGTCAGGCAGGTGGTGGTGAATAATAACTGCATTCTGTTATATCCAGAAATAAATGCCATATGGGTCTGCTTCTGTCAATTTTGCATCTATTGAAACACTGATGATGCATTGGATAGATTTTTTTAATCATTGCTCTCTAAACACAGAACATAAACGTGCTTTTCTGCCATTCAAACCTTTTAAATCAACTTTGCATGCAAATAACTTGTCTAAGTGTATCTTGTGTGACTTTTAATGGTAAAATCCCCCAACAAATCAAAAAATGTACGTTGTTTAGTACTAATTCTGAAGCTTTTCTTTGCTTTTAAATGGTTTGTCCACTGATTTCCGACTACCCAGCTGTAGAAAAACAAAGAGAAGTTCGGTTTGACCACCAACGTTTGCAACTCCAATTAGTAATCTCCTGCATAACACTTTCAGGCAGGTGGTGGTGACACCTTGACTTTTCCTGGGAAGCCCCTTTACTGTTACATAACTCAATCACTTGTGTGCTGGGGGTGCTAATTTTATCCTCTTTAACAGGCTTAAGTCTCATTAATGCTAGAGTACAGTGCATCAGACAGCCATGATTGACTTGGCAGCGGTTCTCACCTTACTGTTACTTTTCATGTCTTGTACCTAGGGGAAATACTGAAGTCTCAAATATGTTACCGAATGTGGAAATAAGAGCACAATATGTCTCTATAACACGCATAATTGAAGCTTTGTGCAGCTCCATCAGCTGGGAATTCTCATCTGCAGAGGAGTGTTTTTTAATGGAAGAGGATTTTCTCATTATCCACAACCTTCGCCGAGAGAATTTGTTGTTTGTTTGTTTTTCTGTTGTGTTTTTGCGGCCAAAATGTGAGGTTCCAGGTGTTCAAGTCACACCAAGGTTATCCAAAAGACACGGGCTGTTACATAACCATGTACGTCTGTACTCTACAGAGGATTTAAAGGCTGCACGGGGGAGAGTTGATCTTTAAGTCAAAGAGGCTTTACGCCAGACCACAACAAACCTGAGATACGTGTTGCTTCAGAGGCATAAGTTGAAGTGCACGTTCGGGCGGATGAGCTCGTGATCTGTAATTAACATCCAAGAAGTCAAGAAGTTCTGGAGACACCTGAGTGTAGTAAAATCTGAAACAATAAGGCTCAATCACTGGATGTATAACACACCTAAATACCAAATATATGCTGGTAAAAGTCAGTTGTCCATGCAGGCAGTTTGAAACCTTACATGCAAGCTTTTGGACTCACATCTGCGCTTTAACACACAAACAGAATATCTGGAATTATCATACATTATCATGCAAAGACATCAAGCAGAAGCATCGACAGCAGCGCCAGTGGGGAGGATATGAGGAACAGCTGGTGTTGTGTTTATTTGAATTTACCAAGTAAAACTGCAATAATTTGTTTAAAATGCAGATTATACACAGGCTCCTTATTGATTCTGGGGTAATTGTTTGGGAATGTCAGTTGCTAATTCTGAAAGGCCATCTGCAAACTTTTCACAACTTTGCACACGCTCAGAATGCAGAGTGTGCAGAATTATCTGACATTAATCACGTGCACGTGTCTCCGTGTAGTGCTTAATGACACGGGGAAAGCTTGTAGTGCAAAATCAAACAGCATTTTTCAACATAATGCTGCCATAACACAGTTTTTTTTTTTCCTGTTTTTGGTGAGTTTGGGCCCACTTCTCACACAAATACTCCATGTTGTAGTCACCGCTTGCTGCCGTTGAACTATTGAGCTTGTAGACAAACATGAGTCTCCTCCATAGTGTCATCAATCAATTTTTACTTTCACCTGCCAGTGGTGAGCTACAGCATCATTTGTAGGAGGTTGACATTTTCCTCCCTGTTCCCACACTTACTTGTGCAGGCATCTCGGCCAAAATGTAAGAATTGCTTAAACAGTGACAAAACCATGATCCCTCGCTGGCCTCCCTCCAACAAACAATGCCAATTATGCACAAACAAGCTGGAAACACGGCTGCTTGGAAACCCCAGGACATTACAGCGGAGGAAGTTGCCCTTGTGCACCCCGTTCCACCTACACCCTGCTCTTCTCTGAGTTATATATGTGAATTATAAAGCCTGTCTTAGCACTAGGTAGTTGTGCATAAAGCCACATACTCAGTAAGAATAGAATATTTCTTTCAGCATCATTTATAGCTTCTCTCAGCAGCAAATAAACATCATTTTCATCACTAAACATGCTGCTTTGCAATCAAAAATACATAAATATAAGTTTCTGATGGTGTCAATGGTGTAATTGTCTTCACTCATTAATGCCAGCTCTTCTTTTTTGTTTCAGTGCCAACAAAATGCAGAAGCAAGTGGAGGTCAGGATGGACGAGACCCACCTGGAGCCAATAGTGGACAATTCGGACAGTTTTTGCAGCTCTGTCTGTGACAAGATCATGAAGAACATGGTACTTACTCTCACAATTCTCGGTAAGTTTACACTCTTGTTGCTCATGTATTCTATTCAGGGTCTCAGAAGGTCTGCAGCATTTCCAAATGTGCGTCGTGACACAAAAAAAGTTTACAGAAGTTAGAGAAACATGGCCAAATCTGTTGGATTCGCTGCAAGGCACGTCCACCGGTTGCTCATTTGGAGACAGAGTGCGGCGAAATTCAGACAGCGAGTCTCATCCAAAAAAATGAACTGTGCCTCACTTGGAAAGTGGACAAGAGCAGGCGTGGGCAGCAGGCGGGCAAAGATAAAAAGCTGTAGTGGAGATTGAAGTTTCCAGCAGCTTCCATCGTCTGCACCGGGAGTCCCAAAACACTGGCATCCTGTTAGATAGGATCATGATTTAATACAGTGTTATCTGACCAATCTATCCGGCCTTTTCTTTGCTCAGTTTCCAATAATTGCAGTTTTTATTGTGTTTTTTGTATGACAGGAGAGATTATTAAAGTTATATTTATAGGCAACCTGATTATCATGACGGCATTTATGGTTTAACTTCCATTTTTTTCATGCAAATTTGGATAGTCGCAAATTCTCATGTAAGATGTTCCAGCATGTCATTTAAAATCATTCATCAAGGCCTTAAAACTCACACAAATAGTCAGAAAACATTCAAATAATTCTCATTATTTATCTGTGGGATAGGATTGGTTGTGTTAGACCTCATTTTATAGATCCACACATCCCACTTGTTGAAAAAAATTCTGTGTCACTTCATGAAACTTCAAGAATTAAATCTTTAATTGTAAAACTATGATATATTGTAGCATGCAGTCTATGAGAACTAGTCAGAGAAGAAGAGTCAATATCAATCATGCAACACCTACTCTAATAAGTGCAAAATCTGACTTAAAAAATGTCAAAATCAAAACTTTGCCAAAATCTCACATTGTTGATCCATCATCTGAACCGATCAGGTGAGACGTTTTTCTAATATGTGGGAGGATTTTCTTCTGCATTTATCCTCCCCTGCATGTATTTGGGCTGTTTCAGAAGTAAACCACCTACATATTAGGAAAAATCCACTCAGAAAAACCTCTAACTTTTAGGTCAATCTCCTTCTTCCCCATTTAAACATGAAATGTGTCAGCAGCTTCTTTCTTGATGTTAAAATCGTTGCATTAAAAAAGGGGCAGTTTCATTATATTCTGGGTCATACTGCATTTAAATTGCATTCCAATATATTAAAGTGACAGTCAACTTTAATATTTAATTTGAAAAAGGAAAAGGTTGTGTCTAAAATAGAGTTAATTTAATTGATTTCAACAGTTTTATCTGCTTTTTATTGGCCAGTAGTTGTACAGTAACCAGGGAAACATTTAAACTGAAGTTAATTAGTTTTTTGGTTTACTTATAGTCTTTTAATTACCTGCTATGAGATGAAACGTGATCTGAAGTTTTATTTTTCACACATACACAATTATCACAGTGTCTTTAGACTCCGTGGCTCTGTGACTCTCAGATGAAAGGTTGTGATGTTAATTAAGTCTCTAATGAGCAAAAACGTGAGACTTTATTTATCGCTGGGGTGTTGATGTATGTTGTTTGGACACTTGTGGGTCTGGATAAAGGTTGCAGGTTTTACATCACCTGGCTTTGTGTTTGATTTGTGTTCTCTCAGGTGTGTTTCTGGGCTCCATCACCGGGATGCTTCTGCGGCACATATCGCCTCTCCCTGCCGATGTTATAATGGTCATTGCCTTCCCCGGGGAGATCCTAATGAGGATGCTGAAGATGCTTATTTTGCCGCTTGTTGTTTCCAGTCTGGTCACAGGTGGGTGAGATAGAGTAACTGCTGCTGCACACAGCGTTGTGCTGAATTTGCACACAACTGTCCTGAAATGAGGTCGCACGGTACTTGTTGTTACCTGGGAGTTGAGTTGCAACAGCGGAGGTGAGAGTGGGTGCATTTTTTTGGGTTCAATTTCTGGCAAACTGAGAGATGCTTCTTAAAATTCCTGTTTTGTGGGGAGAGACGAAAAGCAGTGTGGAGGACAGGAGGCACAACAACACAGATGTTTCTGTTTTTCCACCGTGAAAACTAGTTTTAGTGGAAACATAAACCACATGCGATTTCAGAAAAAAATATAAAATCCATTGTTCCATACAGTAAATAGATATAGTTGCCTGTAGGTCTGCTGTGTTGGCAGCATGTCGACTGAATAACACATTAATGCAAATTTAAGAACATATCACTGGAATATAGAAAACTATTTTTCCTTTATATATATATATTTATAGCTGTGTAGATTATTGTAGACTTTATTTAGATTATGTTTCTATATGGTATATGTCTGAAATATCTCTGAACAATTTTGATAATAAATGGTAAATGGTAAATGGTCTGCACTTATATTGCGCCTTTTCTACCTTAGTGGTACTCAAGGCACTTTACAATGTGTTTTGCATTGACCCATTCACACACACTTCATACACCAATGGCAACAGAGCTGCCATGCAAGGCACTAGCCTGCCACTGGGAGTAGCTTCGGGTTCAGTGTCTTGCCCAAGGACACTTCGGCATGTGGAGGGGCTGGGGATTGAACCGCCAACCTTGCGATCAGTGGACAACCCGCTCTACCACCTGAGCCACAGCCGAAAGAAAAGAATGTAGCTTTGGACACTAATAATCTAATCATTCAAAATTCTGTTATTTCGCATATAAAGTAACTTCCTTGACTCCTCAGTCGCTTCATATTTACAAATACACACAACAGCATTATATTCTGAGGCAATACAACACCATAATCATCTACCAGTGCAGATATGCAGCTCATATGATGATGATAATGATAATAGTACATCTTGCAGGCACACAGTGTTACTTTTCCACAATTTTGAGATTGCACACAACGTTCTTACACACAGTGTCCTTGTGATTGAGTTTCTATAGAGTAAATAGGTTTTGCAGGAAATATAACCATGACCTCAATATATTTGTTTTCTATTACATTTTCTTACCTTAAGTAAAAAGGGGAAGGTTGTTAATTAATGTGTTTGCAAATACGTTGATATTTTTTACTGATAATAACAGTCTACTTGTAATAATTGCAGCATTATTATAACTTTTTATGATTATCTTTGTCTAGCTAAGTATACACATGTAATTAAAGTGCATGTCTGTTTTTCTCAAGAATCAATTAACTCAAAATATTCCAGTACAGATATTTTTTTCTTATAATCACAACACCAGCACCTCATTACCAGATAATAAAACGTTTATGTAAGAAACAGCTCCATTTTTTAAAACTCTTTTTTATGATAATAGAC
>OMNN01063648.1:0-10945 GCA_900302755.1 Chromis chromis
CTGGCTGTATTTAAAGTGGACTGACTGACTGTCTTCAACGTGGACTAACTGGCTGTATTTAAGATTAACTAACTAGCTGGATTTAAGGTGCACCGACTGGCTGTATTTAAGGTGGACTGTCTGTCTTTAAGGTGGACCAACGAGCTGTCTTTAAGGTGGACTAACTAGCTGTATTTAAGATGGACTGACTGGCTGTATTTAAGGTGGACTAACTGGCTGTATTTAAGATGAACTAACTAGCTGGATTTAAGGTGCACCGACTGGCTGTACTTAAGGTGGACTTTCTGTCTTTTGAGGGGGACTAACTAGCTGTCTTTAAGGTGGACTGACAGTGTTCTTACCAGTAGGACCAGGATCATGGGGCCTTGGTAGATGTAGTCTGTATAAACCCCAGCCCTCTTTCCAAACCAGCACCTGTCAATCAACACATAACCAGCACTCTGATTAGTGATGATGTCAGCATGAGCCCTGTCCAGTGATTGGATGTTGTAAATCAAAACCTGGAAGTAACCGGGTTAAGAACACTCGGATGGCTCGGTGCCTGTTTGGATACCAGACTCAGAAGTGACTACTGTTGAATGAAAACTCCTCACATAAAGTGAAACCATCACTGCACATGCTCAGTAGAGACTCACCTGATTGGACTGCAGGTTCTGCAATGATGGAGGTCATCAGAATAAGTTTAGTTTTAGATTTAATTTAGTCAGTAACCAGCAGCGAAGTGGAGGCGATAAAAAACATGGCTTCCCCTGCTGCAACAGGTGAGTCCTCTTCACACTCAGGTAAAGGTGAGTCCTTCCACCTGAGTTGAAGAGATTCCTGCAGTCTACCTGAGAAAGGTGTTTCATTATCTGATCATGTGACTTACTTCTCGTTGTCGTAGTACAGCTTCCCGAAAGCCCACGCCACGATGATGGGGAATGGAATACCTATAAACAGACGGACAGGTATACAAACAGTGGGGATGGGTATCGTAAATACTTTAACAGAGTAAATAATGGAGTTTATTGGTACTTTTTGATTGTTTTTGTTTTGATTTTGAAGAGAAAAAAGTAAACAAATTAAGGACAGAATAAAGATTACTTAATTTTCTCATAGGTACTGTATAATAATTAAAATGTATACAGACAGAGATGATGGGATTATCAGAGCTGTGGACAGTGTCACAGGTTTTACTCATAAAAGAAAATATTATGCAGCGTGTTCCATTAAACTGTCCAGCATTATATCAGAATTAAAAGCTCCATATTGAACAGATATTAGGTCCATGTCAGTACATTGTGCTAATAAAAGCTCTTTCACTCTTCACTTGAGTATGACACTAATGCAGGACTTGGACAGTATTTTTACCGTGTGATTTTAATAGTTAGGTGAAGAAAACAGTTGAAGTACTTCTTCTACCACTAACACCAACAATCAGTCAGAGAAAAACTGAAAATAAAGAGTTTGTCTGCAGCCTCCAAATCATTAAATCCTGCTGTTCTGAAAGTGAAACTAAAATTCTGATCGACCGTTCAGATGATGCTCTGAATTCAGACTGAATTTATGAACACAGACACAGTAAAACAAACGGTTGGCGAATGCTTACTTTTTTTTTTTTAAGATTTATTTTTGGCCTTTTATGCCTTTATTGGACAGGACAGTGGATAGAGTCAGAAACAGGAGAGTGGGGAAGGACATGCGGGAAATGCCCAAGGTCGGAATCGAACCCGGGAAAGCCGCTACATCTCTGCATGTGGGTCACGCGACATAACCATTAGGCTATCAGGGCGCCCCGCGAATGCTTACTTTTAATAATTTGCCTGTTCGTATAGTTTCGTTAACTCTGTGATCTAGCAAACATAACATGCCTGGTTAGTGAGGGATGAACTACGAGTTCAGCAGTCAGACCGAGTGTTTCTCTGTATGTGATGAACTTTTACTGAAAATTTCAATTGATTGTGTTCTGCTCTGACATGCAAATGACTTTTGTGGCAACAAACATTTTCTGCATCAACTGTAGAGAAGTTTAATCATAGTACTGAACTTTCGACACCAGGAGAACACCGTTTTGGATTTGTAAAGCGAAAGAGTATAGATGGATGTTCCAGTTTAACATAATGGTTCTTTCACTGCTCTCTCAAACCATTTATCTTCTCTGTCCAGAATGGAGACATTGTTGTCCTCAAAGGAGGAGTCCTTATCCTTCTGATAAATAAGATGTATGGAAGGCTCTTGGATGAGAGATGAAATGTCTTCAAGAACCAAAAAGAAGTCCGGTTACCTTCCACTAAAGCACTTAGTATTACCATGAGCTGGATAACGGACAAAGCTACATAGACACGGTTCTTAACAAGGTGTTTAAAATGTTATTGGGCCATTCCACGTTACGTGCGTTACAGTTCGGACACACATTTTGATGATAAATATGACGATAATTCTTTATTGCTTGGAGTTTCTATTTTGTTTAAACATTGTTTGTGGTCCTGTGTCACTCTTTCATGGAAACCAAGAAAAATGTCCCTCCCTTTGCCAACTTTTTTGCTACAGCCTCATTTTCAGCGTTACATTCAGAGAAAAATTTAATGTTGTCACTTTTTTCAAATCCTCAAAAGTCTGTAAAGTGTGCAACTGAGTGCATTTCTCTTGATTATGATTTGAATACCCAGTATATCAAGTTGTCATATCAGGTATTGTTGGGGATTTAAGAAACACTGAAATCTTAAATTGATGGGAATCCCGGCATTATGTGCGTTACAAAAAAATGAAAAAATCAATTCCTGGGGCATGTTATGAACATTCAGTGATTTTTTTTCTTGAAAATAAGTATTTTCACAAAATCCAGCAAGAAGCCATTCTTGCTGAGACCAATTTCGGTTCTAAAACCATGTTGTTTTTGAGAAAGGAAGAATATTTCCTGACACAACTGACAGGGCTTCCAAGTCTTCTATAAAGGAACAGAATGGGAAAAGCCCTAGCAGACCCAAATCCTCTATGCAGCAGAGAGGACTGATTGTCAGGATCAGTCAGTTTTATTCAGTTTTGCTCCTATTACCGAATTCCCAATTTCTGTTCATTATTCTCACTTTAATTTTAGATATTCAAAGCTATATTTAACATTTGAAACTTAAGACATTTATGTTATTTATTCTTACTTTCAGGATGGAAGCCTCAGACAGATGGCAACCAAAAATTTTCTTTGAATTCATTTCTGTTGTATAAATCAAATGTCAACATGCACACAAGCAAAAACCAGAGAGAGAAAACACAAAGATTGTCACTCTTTTCTGTGAAAAATAACCTTTAAATTTTCGTAACACACGTAACGTTACGTGCGTTACACATCTGTAACGCACGTTTCCATTGGGAAAATATGAAAATCCCAGTGATTTCTTTGGTTTGTATTGTTTGTTGACCCATTCTACCTTTGAATTAGAGAAATACAGGCCAAATATGGTCAATGTTTTGTTCTACATACAAAAAAGGGTAATTTTTGTTACGTGTGTTACACAGTCAACTACCTAAATCTTTATCGGATTTTTTTCAAAATACATCAGTAAATCAGACATTAAGTGACGGTCATTGATTAATGTATGCCTCAACTCAGTAAAAGACTGTGACTCTGTATTTTTTGAGTTGGAAATGATATTGAGGTGAGAAAACATATCATTGTTTTCGCCTTTTTTCTAATCTTGAAAGTGGCTTATGTTTGATGATGTGGCACGGATGGCACAAATGAAAAAGTCAAACTTAAGTTATAATTTTCTACTGGTTTAGATGTCTAAGTTTCCCAAAAAAATGTATCCCATGGACAGAATTCAAAATTTTATTATTCTGACCCAGGACCACTTTGGCTGGAATGGGCCTATTGTACCTTTAAACTTTTTGCAACATCTGTCCAAACAAATTCAAAATGTACAAAATGAAGGACCTACCTCTTCAGGTCAAAGTGGGTCCTTTGGTGATTCTTCAGCGCCAGCAGATTGTAGTAGCGTTTCTGGCACACCAGGCAGCGGAAAACACCAGTCTTGTGGGACTTCTTGTGGTTGAGGAGGGAGCAGGGGTGTCTGTATCCTCGTCCGCATTGGTCACACTTGTGGGGCTTGTCACTTTGGTCAACCATTGGCCTACGCCCATCACCACCAACATCACGGCTTCCTCCAGCGACCCCGCCACCTACGCCGTCTCCTCCAGACATCCCTTTGGCTCCATTTAGGCCCGGCTTGTTCAGCGAGCTGGCTCGATTCTTTCCAGGGCACAAGTGAGTGATCAGGTGATGGCGGTCAGCAAAAAACATGCCACAGTCAACACAAATGTGGTTGCGACCATCCATTTTGTCATTGCCATTGGCTGAACTGCCTCCAATACCCTGTTGCTGGCCGTCTGGCCTTTGGGGGCCATGGACTAACTGGTGATTCAGCAGGTCCTGCTTCCTTGAGAAGCTCTGCCCACATGTGGAGCAGATCATCCTCCAGTCCTGGTCCAGGTTGGATGGCCCTGGCCCTGTTGGGTTGTTGGCATGGCTACGCAGATGGCTCCTGAGGGCTCTGAGGCTAGCGTAGTGGTTGCCACACACCGAGCACTGATACACTTCTCCATCGTCATCATCATCTTTGTCATTGCTCCCCATTCTCTTGCCTCCGCTCTGGGAATACTGCCGCTGGCTGCTGCCTTCTTTCATGCTGCTGGAGCTTCCAGCGGGCAGCGAGGTACCACCAGAGCTGTGGTAGTTCATGTTCCCCATAAAACCGTTGGACATGTTGCCCTGCTGCTGCGGCTGCTGTTGCTGCTGGCCACGGCGGGGACACATGTGCGACTTAATGCCGGATACATCTCCGTACATCTCACCACAGTCAGCACACACGTGTCTGTCGGCCTGCCGGTGAGCAGAGCTGCTCTGGGAGAGCGAGCTGCCATCAAAGCGGTCGTGGAACTCAAGAGAGTCCAACCCACTACTGTGGCCCCCATCTGGAACGAAGTGGGCAGCATCGCCCAGATTTCCTGGCAGTGAGATTGGAGTTGTGGCACCACTGCCTTCCTGGACGTAGCTCTGCTGGGAGTCTAGAGTTAGCGGCTCTGGTGACAGCCAGTCATTGCTGTCGTTGTTAATAGGCTGGTTGGAGGGACGCCCTTTGTGGCTCCGTAGGTGGCTGTGCAGCGCTGCCAGGTGAGGGTACTGCTTACAGCAGATGGTGCACTGGTAGTGGCCTGTCTGATGACAGCGTTTGTGGTTGACCAGGCTTCCTGCATGCCGGTAACTTTTGCCACACTCCCCACACTTAAAGCGCCGTTCCCCATCATCTGGAGAGTTAGCCTGAGGCACTCGGCCTCCAGATGGTGAAGATACTGAGCCTTGTGATCCAGAACTTAGAGTGTCCGAGTTGAGGATGGAGCTGTCCTGACTGTGGGAGGCTGGGTGGGGATCATGGGTTAGATAGTGGACTTTCAGGGTCTCTAGATCCGGGTGTCCTGCGCCACAATAAGCACATGTATAGATGGGGTTGTTGACTGGAGGGCCCATTATGGGGTCATAGGGACCTCTTTTATCAGTGGGCAAGGGCGGCAAGGGCAGAGGGTCTCCCAGGGCTGGGGTGTATGCCGGGGACCGCACCGCGCTTAGATTGTGAGGCATAATGCCTGGGAAGCTGCGCGGCAGGCCGAGGGAGGGCGAAGCCGTGTTGTGCAGCAGGATGTGCTCTTGGAAGTCCGCCTTGTTTGGCAGTGCTACCTGACACAGGTGGCAGAAACAGGATGCAGTGTCGTCACTCTGGGACGACTGGGTGCCAGCGCTGCGCTCCGAGTCGTGGAGGCTGCTGCTGCTACTGCTGCTGCTCACCATGGAGGCCCCGGGAGTCTTGAACTTCGAATGAGTTCTCTCGTGGCTGTTTAGGGCAGCCAGGTTGCTGAATTGTTTAAAACACACAGAACACTTAAAAGTTCCTTGCTGGTGACACTTCTTGTGATTCACCAGGCTACCGTGGTGCCGATAGGTTCGGTCACACTGGTCGCACTTGAACGGTCTGTCCCAAGCGTCGTCGGATTCAGGGGAGCCTTTTTTTCCGTGTTCGTCTGTGTCGTGGCTTTGCAGGACACTATGTCCCATACCACTATTGTTCAAATGGGAGCGCCCAAACCCGTCGGAGAGGTCCTGGGCGAGGCCGTACTCCCTCTCGTCGTGGCCCGCTTCTTCAGGCACTTCTTCGCTCTCTTCCTCTGCGTGGGCACTACTGGGGGACAAAGTATGGATCCGCAGGTGGTTCTTTAATGCCACCGCGTTGGGCAGCGTACGTGTACAAACAGGACACTGGAATGAACCTACTTCGTGAGACTTTTTATGATTGGCTAGGCTAGCTGCGTGCTTGTAGATTCGGCCACACTGTTCACACTCAAAACGTCCTGTCTCTTCTTGCTGATAATGTGCTTTCATATGCTCTAGAAGACTTGGAGTACTCGGGCAAACCATATCACATTCTTTACAGGGGAAACCCTTGGCACGACTCATATCATGCATTGCCATAGTACTCTACAGCAAATCGGTTGGAGGAAATCACGGTTCACAACATAGCAATGAACAGTGATATTAGGGAGGTGGGGGAGGAAACAGCGGGGCTTAGCTCTTCAGCTGAGGGTGGCGGCCATTTTCTTCCCAAGAGCCGTCAGGGCAGGTCCAGCCAATCAAGGCCCACCTTGGGAGGAGGCGGGCCTGCGGGGGTCACACCAGCCAATGAGGTATCACTGTGGAAAGAAAAAAAAGGGCATTACTGACAGAGCAACAAATTGACAAATCTCAAAAATCAACTTAGAATAACTTTGCTCTTTGGGAAAGATGATGTTTCATTCACAGATTCGTTTACAAATCAACAAATAATAGAAATGATCAGTAATGGCAGCCGTGATAAACTTTATTCAAACCCATTTTATTGTTTAAGAAATATTTGCATTAATAAATATGAATTAATATTTGCCTCAAAACTGCAGCATTCGTCAGACGGAAACAGAAGTAATGACCATCGTCTCTGTTCATCAATGTGCAAATTATTTTCTGTACATGTCAGAAAATAGAAAAAAATAATTTAAATTCAAGTACAGTTTTTTTACACACAACTGAAAAAACAGGATGTGACCAAACAACTACAATCTGCACACAGTAAAGTCAATAAGTCTGTTTCCTTATTTAACCCTTTAAGTCCTAGTGCGCTGTCGGCGTCATGTTTGGGCAAGTGCACTTTAGAATACCTTAATTATGTCACCGTTTGCGGTATCGGAAGAAATCCAACGGTTTCTGAAAGCTGAGGCGTTGCGCTTAACAGCCAATATGGCGTTATTACGGTAATTTAATTCGTGCTCCCCCAGGAAGCCCCTTTGTTCCCAGAGAGCGGAGAACTGCCCTGTGTGATAAAAAAAAAGCCGCAAAAAATGTATGCTCAATTTCATATTTTTTTCCCCACTACAACACTAAAATCTAATTCTGTTTTTGTGTTTTTCTTCATTTTAAACCGCCATTACAGGCAGTAAATTGTAAATAACTGCCAGATATTGAAAGTTTCAAAAGTTTCATTCAAAAATGGGCACAAGCACTTACTCACAGGACATTTTCTGACCCTTTTGTAATCAAAATAAGAAAAAAAGACAAGGCGGACATTTTGAGGCTGAGGTCTTAAAGGATTAACTTATTCTGACCATTTAATTATAAAAAAGTCTATTATGAAAGATGAATGAAACTCCTTCTAGAACTTGCTAAAACCTAAAATTTTCTTTATGCAGGAAAAACCCTTCGTAGAAAGTTAAACTATAGAATTACATAAGACAAAACAGGTGAAACGCAATAATAGGAGTTTTCAAACTAAATGTGAATCATTAAACTGACTTCATATTGATTCAGCAGAACCAGTTTAGCTGCTGCTCAACTTCCAAAATGTTCACCAAAGTCCACACAGAAGACTTTAATCCCTCCACAGAGAAGTAATAACCAGGGGCGCCTCATTAGCCTAGCGGTTGTCGGGTGACCCATGTGCAGAGGCGTTGCGGCTAGGGGTGGGAATCACATGGTACCTCACAATACGATACGCGATACATGGCTCATGATACAGCGATAATCGATATATTGCAAGACAGTCATATAACAGTACATCACATAATGAGCGGCGTGGAAGGAAGACGCTTGAGCCAGAGACTTTTGTGCCCCCTTGCAGGTGCTTTTATTTGCACCCACAGTAGAACACCAACATGCAAACAGTGGCAGGTAGCCATCCACCCCGCTACCCTTCTCACTCATGGTACCAAAAACATTAATAAAGCCCCGAACTCCCATAATGCATTGCAGCACAACAGTCCCGTACTTGAGACCGGCTCTGCATCGCTACAATATCTATAACTGAAAAATACAATGTTGGTGGTGTTGCCTGTGTACTTTATAGGGTTGGACCTGAATATCCGAATATTCAGTCGTTGTGGTGGTACCCGGATAATATTTTCGATATCCGAATACTCGTGCGGATCCCTGCCAGAAATACAAATACAAACTCTTCTTGGGCCAGTTCATTTCCCTCAAGTCTCCCTCATTCGTGTGATAAACGCCACCGTGTGAAGTCATTAAGTAGTGACGCTGGGGAAATGGCAGCTGGCAGGGTTTAGAGCGCCTTATTAGAGCGCCTTATTATATTAATTAAAGGATCCATATTTGGCCCCGGCGTATTGATACTCATATCGCACGAGGAGGGTCGACGATATATCATATAATTTAGAATATCCATAGTTTGATAAAAAACATACAAACTTTGAATCAAATCAGAGATGGTGAAACAGAACGCCCCTGTTGATTCGAGATGGAAAGTGATTTAGATTTGTAAATTTTCCTGACCGAACGCCATATCACAGATGAGTAGTTGGTCGACCATCAGAAAGTGTAAAATATGACAATTTTTTCTATTTTTCCTGTGTCTGTCTCTCATGAATGGTGCAAATTTGATGATTTTTTAGTTCAATATAACATCCGACCCATTTTGGGGTTTACAGGGTTAACTTCAAATTGACTTTAATCATCGCTGCTTGTATCTGCACATCAATAATGTACTTTAGCTACACAAAGGTCACCAAGAGTTGAGTAATAATTCACTGAAAGCAGGTTTACAGTCAAATCACAGGTAATTTTGTCCGTCCGTCTTAATACTGTAACCTTTCTAAAGTAGTCGCCAGGACAACACAGCAGCCAGATGGAGCAAAAAACCACAATAAGACAAGTTGTAAACAAGTCACCGACCTCTGACATGAAAAGGCATTTAAAAAGAAATCCGATCCTCCTTCCCTTTCTTCTTCGAGCAAAGGAAATCCACGATCTGCCAAGTCCACTGTATTCGCCGTAAATACGACTGTTTCACATTCAAGTAACGAGGAAGGATGTGAGGGACCCGACAAAGAGCAGCTTTTTGATGCTTTCAGAGACAACTTTCAAAGGGAGCTGGATCCTCTCCTCCCCTACAGCTTGACTAAATAACTTTTTGTTTTCCCAAACAGTCTCTGTGAATAGTGCCGGAGCTCTCTGTTGCAGGAGTCCATCCATCACGTCACAGCAGCAAAAGCAGAAAGAGACAAAGGCGTCGAAGAGTCAGCAAAGAAACCCGGCGACCTCTGACCTTTGTGTTGATGCCGCTGCTGTCGTCTCTTGTCTGAGCGACTTAAAGCAGCACAGAGATGAAAAGAGTGTTTTTGGA
The DNA here is from genome assembly GCA_900302755.1 of Chromis chromis. NCBI lineage: Eukaryota > Metazoa > Chordata > Actinopteri > Pomacentridae > Chromis > Chromis chromis. The sequence continues at coordinate 9,690 of OMNN01063648.1, forward strand.
GAAGGATGGGTGACAACTTTTGCTTGTATATTGTGTGGTGTGTGTCTGTGTAAAAGACTTCTCACTTCCAAATGAAGTGTTAATTGAATGTTCGTATAAAGCTTCAATTTACGTATAAAGCTTCAATTACAAGGAGATGTGTGAGACAGTTTCTGACTATTAGATCTATATAAATGAATGCAGTGTGAGCGTGAGTGGTTGGTGGTGGTTGGAGGGGCCGATGGTGCAGATTGGCAGCCTCACTTCCGTCAGTCTACCCCAGGGCAGCTGTGGCTACATACGTAGCTTACCACCATCGAGTATGGAGTGAATGAATAATGCAATGTAAAGCGTCTTTGAGTTACTTTAATAAGTAAATAGGAGTAATGAATCAAAACAAAGCTGTGGGTTGTGAAACCAACACAAAACAATAGCAAAGATGGTAAAATTTTGAGTTGAGCACAGGGGAACTGCTTATGTGAAACACTGATTATTGCAGCTTTAAATCTTAAAACATTTTGTAGCTGCAGTGTTATATTAAAGGTGATTGCGTAAGTAAAGGGAGGATGCATGCAAAATGGAATACGACCCTTTTTCTCACCATTAAAAGCAGTCTGAACTTTCCCGTAGCTGTTAACTGCTAATTTCCCCCTGTAGGCTGAATTCCTAATAGTTCATCCAACCTCTTTGATACTGGACATTTCTTTCAGGGCATGAATCTTATTCTCTTTGATGTGGCTTCATGAAATATTTAGCATTCTGATTAGTCTTTTATGTATGAGCTCTGTAATATCACAGTGTTTGCAAAACCGTAAGGATTGTTGGACAATGCACAATGAGGAGAAAAAAAAGACAACTAGGCTGAATTTAAGCTTGAGCCAAAATAAATGGCTGAATGTGTGGATTTATTATGTTCAAATAGCAATTATGTTATAAAAATATAAAAACAAGAAGTTTTTGAAGTTTGAGATACAGGAAAAGCAATTGATAGGGAGGAAAACTGTAAATACATGGGAGCTATAGTTTTGTAAAGACAGTGGAAAGCAAACATCCACTGATTTAAATAAAAGCACTTGGAGTCACCAGCTGTAGTCAATCGTAATCACTCATGAGAAGATCGGAGGCCATGCCACTAAGGTAATTTGATTAACGCAGCTTTCTACATCACCAAAACTGCTAATTCAAGTTGCTGTATGTATATTTTTAAAGTAGAAGATTTTGTCATATATTTATTAATAAATCTATGAAAGAACCAAAATGCATGATTGTTTCTTTTG
>OMNN01063653.1:0-10908 GCA_900302755.1 Chromis chromis
GGTCTTCTTGTGGTGGTGGTGGTTCTTCTGGTGGTGGTCGTGGTGGGTTTGGTGGTCGTCGTTGTGGCTTTGGTTGTGGTTGTGGTTGGTCTGGTGGTGGTGGTGGTTGTGGTGGGCCGGGTGGTGGTGGTTGTTGTTGTTGTTGTTGTGGTTGGTCGTGTGGTGGTGGTTGTTGTTGTTGCTGCTGTGGTTGTTGTTGTTGTTGAGGCTTGTGTCGGCTTTCTTGGCATCTTCTTCATTGGTTTTCTTTCTACAGGAGTGTCAGGAACTGCTCAACATGTACACAAAAACAGATCGTACAAAAGTTTACTTCCAAAACATTCGTATTTGTGAAAAACGACACAACAAACTACCAAAAATATTATCTTTTACCATATATCATTCTGCTACTGTAGACGTAACTGATTTAAATAACAACTTCAAATCTACAAGGCTTCAGCTCATGGATTTAAAGGATCAGTACACCCAAATTACAAATGTTATACTCCATCACTTGGTTTAGTAGCATCCAGCCATATGAGGGTTTTGGTCTAATTCATTGGACTTTTGAAAAAGCCTGCCGACCCCCCCAATGCAGTGGAAGTGAATTATATTTAAGAAACCTGGCTTTTCAGAACCCTTGTCCCCCTGAAAGCTGGACAATCCACAATAAAATACTGTCAACATTTCACTGGAGCTTATTTCTCGTGAAGAATCGGCCCCCTGTGAGAACTGCTGTCAGTGTGGTTAATGCTGAGTAATGGGAAAGAGTTAGTCAGCGTTAGCCAAAGCTACTCGTTCTGGAAAGAGATGTTGGATTTTTTAAAAACGAAAATGCACTTGTTGCCTTTTTAATGCTTCAAATCTGAGCGAGTGAAACCGAATGGATTTTAGGGATTTATTTGTGTGAGTAGAAGGCACAATCAGTATAGTGTGTTAAATAATATTGTATTTATTAGATTAATTCATGTTGAAATAAAAGTTAGACAATGTACCGTATATACAGTCTATGTGCATAACCAGAAAATAATAAGTTGAATCAACCCTAATTAATTATGTTGCCCCAACACAAGTACATTAAGTTGGACCAACAAAACTGCTTAATGCTGAATGAGAAACTATATCATTATTTCCATAATTGAATTAAGTCTTTTTAAATGGTTATTTATTGACTGCAGTTAAATGTGGTTATACACAAAAGTTATTAGTTGGATTAACTTCAATAAATCATAAAGTATTCCCATGTGATTAGGGTTAGGAAACACCTTGTAGCGCCACATTATGTAATAACACCGCATTTTGTAATAATCGGTCGCATTTTGTAATAAAATTCTTGAACGCAATATGTAATAAACTTTAAACTAAAACTAAGTTGTTACATAATGCATCAGTTATTACAAAATGCGAGTGTTGCACTTTTTTATGAAGAAAATGTAATAATTTGGTGCATTATGTAACAACTTATTACAAAATGCGGCGTTATTACATAATGTGGCGCTACACACCTTTCTGTCAACTTTAAGCAATTTGGTTGGACCAGCTTAATTTACTTAAATTTAATCAATTTAATTTACATCAGTTGGCCCAACACACTTAAGTTGGGCTCAAACCAGAAAAATTAGTTGAATTAACCCTAACATCATTTATTAATTATGTTGACTCAACACAAGTACATTTAATTTGACCAACAGAATTGCTTTATCATTTATTTAACTATTCATTTACTTGGATTGAATCAACTTTATTTACTAGTTTAATTGTAATACTATAAAACTAGTTGGGCCAACCTGTTAAAATTAAGTTGGATCCAACCCTTTGGAAATAAGTTGAATCAACCCTAATGAATTATGTTGACTCAGCACAAAGTCATTAAGTTGGACCACCAGACTTTATGTTTTCATGTTCATTCAAAGAGTTGTTTTGTTGAGTGCAGGTAAGACGTCCAGACACCCACCTGACAGGGTTCCCTCCTCCACCTGCCCCTCCACACCTGCTGCTTTACACTTCTGGACGAAGCCTTTCTGGCGAAGCTTCTCCAGCTTCCTCATGGGCGACTGGTCGATGACCTCGTACATGGCCTCCAGCCTGACCGGGTAGGGGTACCTCTCCTCCACCTGCAGGGTCTTCTTCAGCAGCACCATCCCGAACTTACCTGCAGGTCAGAACACCATCAGTCAGGTTTTACATCGTGTGTTTGAGGAACTCAGTCTGAGGGTTTCTTACCTTTCTCCAGCTTGAGGAAGCTCATGAGTCTGGGGATGAGTGCGGTGTCCAGCGGCTCCTCCATCACCTTCCCCTCCGTGGTGATCCTCCTCACCCTGCCTCCCATCTCTCCCTCCTGGTGGAACATGACGACCTGGTGGACGTGTCTCTCCGCCAGCTCGCAGTACACATCGTTCTTCAGGAGAGACATCATCAGCCGGTAGTATCCGTCGGAGTCGTGGGGCGCAGAGATCACAAGCACCCGGTTCTTCCCTGCGAAACTGGCCAGCAGATTAGGAGACCCCGAGCTGCTGGGCATCCTGGTGACTCTGGCTCTGGCTCCTGGAGTTCCCTCATCCTTCAGCATCTCCGCCTGACGGGGCAAACCGATCTGCCCGGTGCCCCCTCTCCTTGGCACCAGACCCCCTGCTCTCCTCCTGCCCTGCCCGTCCCCAGTCCTGACGGGAGAAGCAGCCTCGTCAGCCTGAACATCGTCTGCCCCCTTGGAGCTGTGCACCGAGATGGCCGAGCCAAATCCGGGGCGCAAGCGTCCGACGGCGCGCTCCTTGTCCGTTGCGCGCAGCTGGGTCCGTCCCTGCCTGGAGCGTCGGTGCAAATGCAACCGCTTGAAGTGAGTGTGTTTGTCGGCTTGGGTCCAGGTCAGCAGACATATCAGAGCTGCAGCGAAAACAAAAGCCCTCATTCTGGTGGAGTTGAAGTCGGCTGAAGATACAGATCCAGCGGTGGAGCCTCGGTCCTGGCGCGTCTTTAGTGCATTTGGTAATCAATTAATTCCAGATGAGGACGCTCAGTGCGCAGGATCGGCGCATAATAGTCTGCCAGGGATCACTTTGTGAGCATGCCTTCTGCTCGGGGGAAATCACAGACACGGCGAGTTTGTGCGTAAAGAGTTACATCCACAACTTCATCTCAGCAGCGCAGATCCTCCCCCAAACATCCAGAGCTGGTGAATAATCCCTCAGCAGCGAGGTAAAATGAATGAACCCCTTCAGCAGAAACTTTTAAACCATCTCCAAAAACACACAGTCCGTTTGCGCCCTTACAACTTACGGTCCGGTTAATCCTCGGGCATCGCTAACTGTGAGTCGATCCTCTGCGCTCAGGAAGGAAGAACCTCCGACAAAATGCGGTCTAAACCTGCGCTGTGGGACCGAGCAGGGAAAAACCGTGGCTCTTCCCAGGTTTCCCCCCTTTTTTTTGGCAAATGTGAGCTTTGGAGGTTTTCCCAGAAATGTCCACACAAACCTCAGCCTCCGGACTCTTGGCGACGCAGCGTCAGGACCTGCCCCGGGACCGTCCGTGTGCCAGCTCACTCTGCTCAGAGCTTCCAACCGAGGCTCAGCTGCGTAAAGTAGCGGACTAAAATGCAAAATATGTCAGGGGGAAAGAAAAAAAAAAGTGGAATATCTCGCCCCCCTGCTGGCCACATTACCGGGAAGAGAAATGACCATAATCAGACACAGTGTCAAGTTCCTCCCTTCAAGCCAAAGAGAGAAACGCCCCCAAAGCCTTCCCCTCATCCACCGTCAGATTCTCACACTGGACCCTTTTTTTTTCCACCTCCAGAAAGCTGCTTATGCTGGTGCAGACACAAGACATCCAGATATTTAACCTGCAGAGTCTGTTTAAAGTGAGGAAAACGGAATGAGACAGAATGATGTAGTGACATGTTTGGTGCCAGAATCACATAATTACAATGACTGACTTTGCTCCTTTTATGAAGGCTCTTTTAGTTTCTTTTCCATTTCCTCCATGAAAGTTTGGCTTGTAATTAAGGCCTAAGTAAAGAGAAGTAAACCGCCAAGTCTGGGCCACATCCACTCTCACTGCAGAGGCAAAAACACTGTGTGAGCCTCACTGTTTATGGACCTAAAGTGGAATATATGCTCCACATTTATCTGCCCGGAGAAGATATGTCGTGTACCTAATGATTTGGAGGATGAACACAAGTTTTTAGGTTGATTACTCACAAAATTAGGTAGTTCCATGTGGTGTTTTCACCTTATTTAAAGGGATTCTTTAGGTTTTATATCTTTAATTATCATATTTATGAACACAAGCTTTTCAGTTGACAAATTTAAAAAACTTAAGTTGCTCCACGTGGTATTTCCATCATATTTAAAGGGATTTTAATGTACTGAATTATCTAAATTATGATCCAAGTTGCTCCCGTGTTGAACAGATCCAGGAGGAGACTTTAAAAATAAGTCACCAAGACAATTTTATTAATTTACCTCAACTTGAACTTTGCTTTAACCCTTTAAGACCTGAGCCTCAAATTTTATCCTGCAGCCATGCATTCAACTAAGGCCCGAAGCCGAAACACATATCATTTCCAAAACGTTCTTCGTAAAGACGGAGCCGTTTCAGTAAATGTGTCCGTCCACATGAATTCACTTGATACACCTGAAAACGACTAGCTTCAGCAGGACACACCAAGACTGTACGGCGCCATAGTTGTAGTCCTTTTCTGAGTTTGGTGCATGCGTGTTTATCGAGAGATGGAGCTATGACGCAAGCGTTTCAGAAACTATGCGTTTACCCCCGTCCACACGGAGCGCAGAAGTGCCGGTTTCAAATCTTTCCACTCTGGGACCTGGTTTCAGAAATTATCGTTTTCACACCCCAAAACGCCGACTTCGTGTGGATGATACACGGGTTGACAAACTATTTGTGCGTTTACGCCTGACTTCGTCTCCGTGTGGACGGGGCCTAAGTGATGCGAACAGGTTGCTTGGGTTACTTTTTCTATATTCTGTGTTTTCATTGCAGTTCCATCACTTGTCTTCACTTTTCTCCCAAAGTTCTGCAAGTGAGGTTTGTCAGTGTTGACATGCAGCGTTGGACGTGAAGCAGCTGGAAATCATAGACCTTCCCAGCCAGCCTTTGGGACTCTCTCAGAGATGCTAAAAATAACGGCAGAAAAAAATGTTCCTGAACGCTCCCGACCAGCAACCGCTTCTTGACCGCATACTTTCTTCTCTTTCTCAAAGCCTCCGACGGGAACCAGAAGATGTCAGCTGTTTGTTCACACCGTCCCGCTGAGTCTGGACAAGCTCTGGGCTGCAGGGCCGCCGGGCCACGTCAGGGAAACAGTGTTTGTATCACGTGCAGCTTCCCCCCCCGGACGCTAATGCTGCCACTGAATAGATACTTTCTGGATGATGCGAGCCGCCTCGAGCATCCAGATAGGAACAGCTGACATGTGATTCCTGCAGATCTGGGTTAAAGCAAGAAGAAGAAAGACGGGTCTTATTATACTGACAACATTTATTAACTATTTATTATTAACTATTATTATTATTATTACTTTAGCACTAGTTTTATATCATTCTTGACCTCTGTGCCTTTTTACTGTCTGTCTATTGTCGGTGCTGTACTACTGGAACCTTAATTTCCCTGAAGAAACCATCCTAAGGGATTAATAAAGTTCTATCTAATCTAATCTCTAATCTAAACATCGCAGCACTGATTTCTGCATTTGTCCTCTTCTAAACATCTTCAGAGTCCCTGTGATTTCCCCTTTAAACCACCACACGGTCCGCTCAGTTCACTCTGAATGAGCCAAATCAATCCCAGCACTGCCAGCTGAAGCTTGTCCTTTACCTCCAACCAGATGCCGCTTCATTACAGACCTTTATCACATTCAGACAAACCAGTAAAGCCTCGCGAGCAGCGGTCGACATCCATATGCACGGCGCACACATGCAGCAAGCACGAGGGGCGCAGATGGAAGCAGAGGTTTATGATGCACTTTAAGCAAATGTTGCATGTGGAGTTGGCATGTGCAGCCGATACCGACCCAGAGGCCCCAACAAACATCCAGACAGTCACATAAACGATCACTGCTCTGTCGTTGTCTCTTGTTTGCAACATGATTTTCCTCAGAGCCACTTTTTCATCCAGTGCTGACTGTTTGTCATTAACAGAAACAGATTCCAAATGGGGTTTTCAGTACATCTGACAGATTTCAGCATCGACAACAAAATAGTCACATCTCAAGAATGTGAACTTTTCTTGCTGCTTGACACAGAAAAGAGAACTCACACGCTTCTCATTTTTCATGACTAATAAGTCTGACAGAACGCCATGCACTCCGATTTCAGGGTTCTTGGATGCGCTGAGTGTCTTTTTTAAAAGTTTGTTGTCATGCAGACTGCACATGTGCACAGCAGAATGAGTGAAAACAGAAGAGAAACACTGAAAGGCTGCAAAAAGAAATCGTTTGCATGGAAATATTTCAGCTGCAGAGAGGATGATGTTGACCAAAAACAGCACAATGCATGTTTATCCGTTTAAATCGGCACCACAAAGCCAGATCTGAGAGCAGCTAAAAACTATTGTAGATGCTTTTGCGAGAGTTCCATCGGATGAGAAACGTTCCAAACAACAAATTATATTTCAAGTCAAGTCTTCTATTGTCAATTCTGCAGTATGTACACGACATAAAGAGGATTGAAATTACAGTACTCTTCAAACCTTTGGTGCAGACAACATATATTAAATAAATAATGACATTAAGTAATAGAATTCTACTAAACACTACAACAACAAAAGAGCTTTAAAAAAACAAAAACAAATAATAAGTAATACTATAAGGCACATAGCATATTGGAATTTAAAAAACTTACGCCCAACGTGGGGCTCGAACCCACGACCCTGAGATTAAGAGTCTCATGCTCTACCGACTGAGCTAGCCGGGCTGCATTTCTTTTTCAATGGAGATGCACACCACCCAACCATTCTACAATAAACTAGAAAAGCACTCAGAGAGCGCAGACCTCCGCCAAGCAGCTCATGTCCTCCCATTAGGGCTGGTCCGAATGACGAATATGGGGTGGGGTGCCAGGCGCAAAAATCTAAAAATGGAGCTGCGGTGATGGATGTTCGGGTCCAATTAAAGATGAATATACTTCAGGGGGAGGGAGCGGGGGGAAGGAAATTTAATCACCTGTTCCTTGTCCCATTATCAACATTTCCTGAAAATTTAATCAAAATCCGTTCATAACTTTTCAAGTTATCTTGCTAACAAACAAACAGACAAACAAACAAAAACATAACCTCCACTTCGCGCTTTCAAAATAATGTTATTATTATGGAAGTCATTTGGTGAAAAGTCCTGTAATTTTTCACCCTATTCAAGTCAGATTTGATCAATTTCATGCAGCCTGAGACACTATTCTAACAAATGGAGTTGGTGTAGCTAGAAAAAAATCTTTAAAAGCTGCACATCGTGGTATGAAATGTCAAGGAAAAGCAGATAGTAGCTTTTAAAAACTGCAGTTTGTGTCATTTCAACTATTTAAGTGCTTTATTTCTGTGTATATATAATTCAAAAACATATGCTAACAAAACACTACATGCTATACTGAATGCCATTAGGATAGACTATTAACCCTTTAAGTCCTAATGCGCCATCTGCGTCACGTTTGGACTAGCACACTTTGGAATACCGTAAATATGTCACTGTTTGTGCTATCGGAAAAAATACAACAGTTTCTGAAAGCTGAGGCGTTGCGATTTACAGCCTATATGGTGTCATTACGGTAATTTTATGCGTGACCCACCAGGAATCCACTGGATGAAATTATCGTAATGACACCATATTGGCTGTAAAGCGCAACGACATTGTCATTATGGTCATTACGGTAATGTCATCCGTGCCCGTCCAGGAATCTGCTGGATGAAATTACCGTAAAATTACCGTAATGACACTATATTGGCTGTAAAAGATGCAATCAAGTACTTTAGGTTTAACATCATGCTCAGAATTAACGTTACTCAAACTACTTTGTCTGATCATGAAAAAGAATTCGCCTTTAAATGATTTATCATCACTATCGAAAAGCAGAAATTTATCATGCCAAAGCCTAAGCAGACGTAACCCCACCAGGAATCCGCTGGATGAAATTACCGTAATGACACCATATTGGCTGTAAAGCGCAACGTCATTGTCATTATGATGGTAATTTCATGCGTGCCCCCCCAGGAATCCGCTGGATGAAATTACCGTAACTCTTATAATAGGCAGTAAATCGTAAATAACTGCCAGATATTGAAAGTTTCTTCTGAAAAAATGGGCTCCAGCACTCACAGGACATTTTCTGACCTTTTTGTAATCAAGATAAGAAAAAAAAAGACCAGGTGGACATTTTGAGGCTCAGGTCTTAAAGGGTTAAAAAGGCAAATTAGTAGAATTTAAAAAAGATTAAGTATAAACAGAGTAATTAAGGTAAAAACTGAGGGTAAAAATGTCAGCTTTAGTTTGTTCTGCTTGTTATGTCATCCTGCAGTGAGCCAAAGTGGATCCTCCAAATTCAGTAAAAATAGCCGACATCTGCAGCGTAATCCGATCAATTGAGTGTTTTCAATCAGGGAAAACATTAAAAGACGGAAATGGAGGAGTGTAAGGAGGATAAAAAAAACATTAAAGGCTTTCTAAATAAATCACACCCAGAGTATTTCAGGCCTTAAAGAGAGAGAAGATCACCCAAAATCACAGTAAAGATTATTATATGTATATAAAATGTCACCATAAACCAGAACTGATAGTAAAGTTGCCTCTAAAAGCATCTTTTTACAGGAAAACATGATTTATTCCTGTAAAATAAACTGATTTTGTCTTAATTTGAGTTTAATTTAAGTACAGAGACTGATCATCCCAGGTCCTATATGAGAAGTTATGACTAAAACATTCCTCTTTTGCTCGTTCAATAAAATATATACGAGAGGAACGTTTCTCTTATTATCTCAGTTTTTATTGGAAGACTTCCCTGACGTTAATAACCGAGTCTGTAAATCCCACCTGAAGTGATGCTGAGTTCTGTCAGACTCCCCGACTGCGAAGATAAACCTGCGATAAAGACGATTACGCAGGAAGAGCAGCGACTCAGATAACATGTTGTTGTCAAACCTCAGAAACCTTAAATCATCCTCCGGTTTTAATGCAGTTGAGAACTTTGAATGCAGGAAAAGCTATTTAGACGTCGTTTGATCATCCTGTGCTCCATATAATATCATCTTGGGTTATATTAGAGTTGATTTAACCCTTTAAGACCTGAGCCTCAAAATGTCCACCTGGTCTTTTTTTTCTTATTTTGATTACAAAAAGGTAAGAAAATGTCCTGTGAGTGCTGGTGCCCGTTTTTCTTTAGAAGAAACTTTCAATATCTGGCAGTTATTTACGATTTACTGCCTATTATAAAAGTTACGGTAATTTTACGGCAATTTCATCCAGCAAATTAAATTACTGTAATGACCGTAATGACAATGTCGTTGAGCTTTACAGCCAATATGGTGTCATTACGGTAATTTTACGGTAATTTCATCTAGCGGATTCCTGGGGGGGCACGAATGAAATTACCGTAATGACACCATATTGGCTGTAAAGCGCAACGCCTCAGCTTTCAGAAACCGTTAGATTTTTTTTTTCCGATAGCACAAACCGTGACATATTTACGGTATTCCAAAGTGCGTTAGAACAAACGTGTCGCCAATGACGCATTATGACTTAAAGGGTTCATCTCTTAAAACTCATCTCTGTGCATCAAAGTTACATATTCAGAAGTTTTTCCATCTAGTAAGTCAAACCTGTCTCTGAAAAATGACGTTTCTATACGACTAAACTGATGAAAGAGTTTTTGCTGAGGTGCAGAAAAGTTCAGTGGTGAAACATCCTCACTGAGTCTTTTTACTGGGAAGGTTTGGTTCTTTGTTTTTCTTCATAGGGAAGTTATAGGAGGACAAAATTATTCGATGAGTGACCGTTGCTTTCATTATATTCCTTTTTTCTGTCTTTTCTTTCATTTATAAGCTTTTTTTTTTGTAGAGTCACCTTGTCTCGGTTTAGTTTGACTCCATCTCTCCTGTAGATCTGCTCACTGGTTTATTATTATACTGGTCTGTGTTAAAGTGCTGAACTTGAATGTTGGAGCTGCAGTCAGGCTGCTCTCTGCTGGACACAACATGAAAACACAGTTATCCTCAGTTTCTCTCACAGCTGTACACAGTTTAACACAGACATATACGTAGACCCAGGAAGAACAGAACCCTTTCAAACCTGGCCAAAAGGGGCCCTAACGAACGACATTGTGACAGCGGAGGCCCTAACGACCCTCACTGGCATTGTTCACACCTGGCAACAAAGGGAACTAACGAATCCCATTGTGAGAGGGAAGGACCTAACGACCCTCATTGGCTCCATTCACACCTGGCCACAAAGGGCCGTTACAAACTCCATTGTGAAAGGGAAGCACCTAACGACCCTCATTGGCATCGTTCACACCTGGCCACACAGGGCCCTAACGAATCCCATTGTGAGAGGGAGGGACCTAACGACCCTCATTGGCATCGTTCACACCTGGCAACCAAGGGAACTAACGAATCCCATTGTGAGAGGGAATGACCCAACGACCCTCATTGGCTCCATTCACACCTGGCCACACAGGGCCCTAACGAATCCCATTGTGAGAGGGAGGGACCTAACGACCCTTATTGGCTCCATCCACACCTGGCCACAACGGGAACTAACGAAGCCCATTGTGAGAGGTAAGGACCCAACGACCCTCATTGGCACCATTCACACCTGGCCACAAAGGACCCTAACGAAGCTCATTGTGAGAGGGAAGGACCTATCGACTCTCATTGGCTCCATTCACACCTGGCCACAAAGGGCCCTAACAAACCCCATTGTGAAAAGGAAGGACC
>OMNN01063658.1:3280-16378 GCA_900302755.1 Chromis chromis
AGTGACGCCTCCTCTGGTCTCTACAGTATTAAACAGTAAGAGGCTCCACCTGGTGGAATAACTAGGTACTGCCCTCGTAGTTTCAATCGTAGCATCTGGACTTAATTGAGTTTCTCGAAGACGCTTCTGACTGGTTGGGAGTTCCAGATTTTTATGCATGGATCCATGACCTGGATGACTGAGAATCTTCACAGACATGCAACCAGGTACTACAGCTAATCTTTCATTCATATTTTGTTAATCAGACTCGTGTTATAATAAGCCAAATGATACACCAATAATAGATCAAAGGTGTGACTTAAACACAAGAAAGACACCATAAATTTCTACAACCATTGACTCCACAGTTTAAATCCTGAGTCAGACTCGCTTCGTACGTTTATTCTTAACTGCTAATTGTTTCAAATCATGATTTTGATTTGATAATGATAAATAATCACCTCTAATTTGGAGTTTTGCCCTTCACTTCTGAAGCTCACGGATCCGTCTTTGGGTTTTTCTGTTTGTTACAAAGCGTCAGTCGAGTGAAGACAAGAAGATTGAGTTTGCACAAACAGATTTCCATCTCTGGGTTATTTTTGTCATTTACTCTTTCTCTTCATCACTTCATAACCCAAAAATGTTTCCACCCTGCAGAGAATCAGCCCAGTTTATTTATTTTTTTTGCAGAAAATCCCTGAAAGTCTTTAAGATGGTTTAAATATGTCAATTAGCAGAATAATTTATCAGCTCTCAGTCCAGAGAGACGTCGCTGAGGGCCTTCAGAGCTCCAGACTGGACCAAAATGAAACCTCCCAGTGTGACCAGTTGATTTCAATGGCCGTCTGATGTGAATGACTGGTTTGTATGATCTGCTTGTGTTGGCTCGCAGGCTGCCAACTCGTATTAAAGCGTGTCGCAGCAGTCTGAGTTTGTGTGTTCGCCTCTCCTCCACTTTCCCTTCTGTCTTCCATCCATCACCGTTTCCCGCCCGACTCCGTGTTCTCAATCTCCCCTCTGTTGTGTTATCCGCCGTGTTTTTTTAAAAATAGTTCTTGTTCCCATAAACTGCTTCATTTTCTCGGCCGTCTGTGGGAGCTTGTTCCTTGTCACTCTCTCAAATCTTAAGAAAGCAAAAAGCCAGAGCCGGTATGTGTGGGTGTCTTTCCAAGATATCGGTTTCTCAGGGTCAAATTGTTCATGCGAATCTAATATTTGAGGTGCACCACCATCAGCAGATAAGTCCAGATTTATTATTTTCCCCTGTTTGACTTTGATTTTACACTGCAAACCGCAATCCTATCAGCTCCAGTATCACCTGACCTCACTTGTAATTCAAACTCTTGACAAAATATCTGAATATTAATGTAAATTTAAAAGCAAATGTTAGACCAGCGCGTGGGCAGAGCTGTACAAGTCACAAAAATAACTTAAAACATCAGTGCTGTGAGAAATGTTTAATATTCAGCTCCCCAAAGACTCAACTTTATCTTTAGTGGAAACAAATGGTGTTAGACCAGAATTCAGAGACCTGGAAGACTCGAAAGTGACTTATATACTCAGGAAGGCTCGTGATGTGACTTGTGCTAGTAAACTTGAAGCTTGCTTTGATAGGACTTGACTTACACTTTCCTTGATGAACTTAAGACTGGACTGGACTTAATTCCTGCTTTTAAAACACTTGAGCTTGTCTGGATTGACTTGGAACTTGGATGACTTAAAAATAACTTACAACTTCATTTGACTCAGACCTGTCTTGTTGAACTTGAGATTAAATACTTGACTTGTCTTAATTGACGTTGGACTGGACCTCCTTTAAAAGACTTTATCTTTAGTGGCAAAAAATGGTGTTAAAGCTTGAAAAATGAATGTAGACCAGGATTTAGAGACCTAGAAGACTCGAAACGGACTTGTAATATACTCAGGAAGGCTTGTGATGTGACTTGTGCTAGTAGACTTGAAGCTTGCTTTGATAGGACTTGACTTCCTTGATGAACTTGAGTCTAAAGCCTTGACTTAACTGACTTGGGACTGGACTTGATCCCTGCTCTTAAAACACTTGAGCTTGTCTGGATAAGACTTGATAATTCATTGGAACTTGTCTTGACTGACTTGGAACTTGGAAGAATTAAAAAGAACTTGCAACTTCATTTGAAAAGAGTTACACAAGTTTTGAGACTTGACTCAGACCTGTCTTGTTGAACTTGAGATGAAATACTTGACTTGTCTTAATTGACGTTGGACTGGACCTCATTTAAAAGACTTAAGCTTGTCTGGATTGACTTGGAACTTGGAGGACCTAAAAATAACGTACAACTTAATTTGACTCAGACCTGTCTTGTTGAACTTGAGATTAAATACTTGACGTTGGACTGGACCTCCTTTAAAAGACTTGAGCTTGTCTAGATTGATTTGGGAATCGCTTTAACGAAACTTGAACATTCCTTTGGACTTGGCTTTCCTGACTTGGTGTTTGACTCAAGACTTGGCAAACTTACTGGTTGGAGAAGTTTTACTGCCTGGACAGTTGTTATAACGAAGCTTTGGACTTGATTGAGACTTGTTTTGACATGCCATGAAGCGTGACTTTACACTTTTGACAAGACTTGTAACTTTACTTGGACTTGTCTTAACTGACTTGTAACTTGTTTTGACAGCACATGCAACTCTTAGACCTGTTTTGACTGACTTGATTTGAACTTGTGTCGACTTTTTTTTTTTGCTTGACTTGTTTCAACAAGACTGAAGACATGACTTGTGCTTGTTCCAATTCATTTCAGACTTGACTTGACAAGACTTGTCTAACAAGACTTGTGACTAAGACCTGTCTTCATGCTCATTCTTTGGACTTGTTAATGAATTGGGACTTGACCCCATACTTGAAAGACTTAAAATGGACTTGTCTCCATTCAACTGTTGTGCCAAGGCTTTAGACATAACGCGCCTCGAGACTTGTTGTAACAAGACTTGGGACTTGACTAAGACTTGTTTTGATTAGACATGAAACTTGACGTTAGACTTTTGACAACACACATGACTTTGCCTGGACTTAACTGAACTGAAACTAGTTTTGACACGTTACAACTCTTGATATTTGAACTTGTCTTGACCGACTTCTTATTACAGGACTTTAGATGACTTGGATCTGTCAATATTAACTTGAGACTTGCAAGACTTTGTGCTTGACTGGAGATCGCAACGAAAAGACTCGAGATTTCGTTTAGACTTGTATCGACTAATTTATGGCTAGACTTTAGACTTGTTTAGACTGGACTTTAAAAAATGACTTTTTCCTGGTTGACTTGACGTTTCATTTGACCAGACTTGAGCTTCGACTGGAACTCGCCTTGGCTGACTCGCGCCGTGACTCGGACTCGTCTCGGTGCCTCCGTCTGACGAACCTCACAGCTTTCCCTCCCCACACATCAGAACAGACAGAGTTGAGAGCAGCAGCATCTTTCCTCATCAGCCCCCCGCTGTGAAGCTTCCTGAGGCCGGCTGCCGCTGAAGCAGCCCAGCAGATGGTTCCATCAGCGGGGTGTGAGGAGCGACGGGGCCCCTGATCCGGCCGGGGGCTCCAGGGGCCTCCGGCTGCAACAGAGGCCCCGAGTAGAAACAATACATCCACTGTGGAGCAAAATAAAACTACCTCAGACTGTGCTGGAAGACAACAAAGAACTGAATATTATGTAAACACACTGAGGCAGGTTTGACTTCTGGTGAAACTGAACTCAGTAGTTTGGCACAGATGGTACAGAAAACCAAACATATGATGTGTGTCAGCTTGAGAAGGTAAAGTTGTTGAACGAGACATGAAAATCTTTTATATGGTTTTTGGCTCATTGTTGCTGTTTTCAGTGTCAGTTTTAAACATTGTCCCACTTAAGAATGTTTTCTCCTTTAAAGAGACGAGTCTTAAATGCTCTCACTTCCCCACCTCTTGCCAGTCCGGGGACTCGAACCAGCGACCCACCGGTTACAAGTTCGCTTCACAAACCACAAGGCCACCACTGCCCCAAACTAACTAAGAGGTTAGCTGTGCCTTTTAGCCTACAGCTAACGCTATCTGGAGTGCTGCCACAGCTCTCTAAAGTCAGATTAACTTTAACAATCTGTTTTAACTGGCAGACACGTCTCTCTAGCAGAGACACAACCTGCAAAAACTGAACAAGAAGCACAACCATCTCCACAAATCAAGATATATTAGCTGCTTTCACAGTGGCTAACGGCTAGCAGCTAAGTCAGGAGGCAGCCACAGATTAACCTGTTAATAAATAATGCTTTAAGATCTGGACCTTAGTGGGCAATAAACGAGAAAGACTTTTTAAAAAGTAGTAAAGGAGACAAACTGTTATTGATGTCAACTGGTTGATCGATCAGTAGACAGGGGGGAACGCCCTAACGTCCTGTAACGCTCTGACATCATCACTCCTATTTCTATTGTACATATTTAGCTATAGTGAACAAATTAATAGCTTTACCTACTGTAGATATTTTTGCTTCACTCTGCTCATCAGCTGTAGAAAGATGTTTCACCATGCTGGATGTATCTTCCAACAACTTACTCTGTTTACTGTTTCTGAGCCATGCTGCATTTATTTTATTGATCCAGGCTGATTGATTTTCCTCTCAGTCTCTCTGATTCATTTCCATACTTGTTTCCTCATTTTCACTTCCTGCAGTTCAGATGAAAAATCCCTGAATTGAGTCATGGATTCCAGTTTGAGCAGAAGAGGGTAGAATCTTTTGTTTTCCACAGAAACTGTTGCGGAATTTTTAAATGAGTCATGTAGAATGAAGTGTTTTTGATGAGATATGTTGATTTTTAAGCTTAGATTTGGAACCAGAACGTTTTTTCCCCTGTTTTTATCATTTCTGCCTCTGATAAAGATGTAATTTAGGTGTTTTTTTTTACAACCTAACATGCCTTTTAAACCTGTCAGCCTGTTTTGGGATTCAAACGGTTAAGTCTTTCTAATAACTTGACATTTGCTGCTACTCAGGCTGCACACATTCTTCTACTGTAGTAACTCCCGGCTACAGTCACCGAAAAAATGCGAGCAAAGGGCATTTTTTTTCTCCTTTATTGTGTATTTAAAGAGTTCATTGAATGAAAACAGCTGCTTGGACCCTCGGCGAGCAACAATGTTTGCTCCGATGGTCAATACTTGAAGAGGAAGTGATGAACTCTCAGCAGATTGAGTCCAGAAAATATCAATACTGACCTTCTCGAAGCCACATCAGCCAAACTCCGGCGAATGATTAACATCCTTGAAAGTTCAGCGAGGCACAATCCAGAACGAGGGGCTAAACTTTACGTTATCAGGGAGGGTTTTCGTCAAGTTTTCTGCTAATCTTTTTCATCGCTTACCTCACCGCTGCTGGAGGTTTTGCTCACGGTTCAGTTTGTGTGTTTGCATCTGGCCCGACTGACTGTTGTGTTTGGGTTCGGGCCCAGAAACTGTATCGCAGCGTGAAACTCGAGGTGCGCGACTTGGACCGGACTCTATTTTTGTCACACAGATGGCAAACATCACCCCATTCCTGCCAGAACTCAGTGTGTGTCCGTCTTTTTCATTACATCCCCCTAATCAGCTCATTAATTCAAAGCCTTAATGATATAGAGGGAGGGAGGGAGGGAGGGAGGGAGGCGGCGACTGGTTGGTAGCATTGCGAGAAATGAAAGAGACGGAAAAGAAAAACAGCAAAGAAAGGAAAAAAGGAAAAGAAAGGACAGCGAAGGAGAAAACTGGAGGTCTGCAGAGACTCAGAAAGGCAAAGTTGATGACTTGGAGCAGACTTTTATCAGCTGCCAACTGGTGCTGTGGTGTGTTTATGTGTGTGTGGTGTGATTGAATAGTTTCGGGATTGCTGCCAGTATTTTAGTGTGTGTGTGTGTGTGTGTGGAGGGCGTGGATGAATGGATGCTCATGTGTGGTTTTTCGTATTTTCTCTTCTGTTCCAGCCAGCAGAGTGCGGCTTCTTTATACTCTGTCTTCTAACTCGTCCAAGTCGCTCTGGGTTTGGACCGGAGAAGGAGAAAAGTTGGTCGGTCATTTGTTTTGTCAACACTTTGGCTGCTGGATGTTCGGTTCTCTGCTGCTTTTTAAGAGTCGAGCTGCTGCTGTTGTTTATTTTAGCTCTTAGATCTTCTTCTTTCCGCTGTTTCTCCTGCTTCTGAACTCTCTCAACCCCAAAACTTGCCAACAGGTTTGAAAGAAAAATCACCAAACTGATTTTCAACTTTCCAACGGTCCTTGAACTAATCATGTGTGACCTCCAGTTCTGCCAGGAAAAAGGACCAAATCTAAGCTTTAAAAAAAGAAGGTATTTCATCAAAATCACTTAAAATGTGTCAAAAATAAACCATTTGCCTGAACTAGATTCTGCAAACGTGAAGCCATTAATGACTCAGCTGCGACCAACAGCCACGTGAAAACAATTTACTGAATATTCAACTGAACTGCAGGCAGT
The DNA here is from genome assembly GCA_900302755.1 of Chromis chromis. Lineage (NCBI taxonomy): Eukaryota > Metazoa > Chordata > Actinopteri > Pomacentridae > Chromis > Chromis chromis. The sequence continues at coordinate 9,734 of OMNN01063658.1, forward strand.
GTTTCCACAGAACAGAGGAGAGAAAAACACATTAGAGAGCTTTAGAGGAAAATAAAACATATTGACTAAAATAAAAACAGCATGGCTCTAAAACAGTAAACAGAGGAGAAGTTGTTGGAAGATACACTCAGCATGGTGAAACATCTTTATAGAGTTAATAAGTGGTGAAGTTTGTAAAGATGTAAATAGTAAAATATCCATAGCATATATAATTTTTGTCCAATATTGCTAGTACCTGTTGGCTTTTAGATAAATGTTGTGCCCGTTTTTAAAAATGTTTTTATTTTGTAAAATAAATAATCCAACAAATTCAACTTCCTTTTTTTGAAGCAGTTTTTTTTGTGTGGAGTTTTTCCCATTTTTATTGATGAGAGAGAGACAGGGTGAAAGGGGGTATAGAGGAGAGTGACAAGCAGCAAAGGGTCTTGAGCCGGACTCGAACTCATGACCGCTGCTGATGACTTGCGCCAAGATGGTAACGCCTTAACTCAGCGAGCTATATGGCAGCCTGAAGCAGTTTTAAAGCATTTTTTTAGGTATGTTTTTCACTGTGGGCTCATTTCTTACTGCAATATAAAGTCCTGCACCTCTATGGAAACAGAACAGCCATGACTAGAAGTAGAGAGAACTGTCTCGTGTGCAGTATGAGACTGCTATAATCCCATAAAAACAGAAGTTCCAATACTGGAAAAACATGAGGGCTCCGCATGTAAACAGATATCAACTATCCTCGTAGTTTCAATCGTAGCATCTGGACTTGGTTGAGTTAGCTCCAAGACGTTCCACCTCTCATCCAAGAGGCGTCATCAGTTCTAAACTGACTGGTTGGGAGTTCCAGGTTTTATACTCTTCAGGATCCATTAACACTATTGAAACTCCAGTCTGCTGGGTGAGTGTTGCCCCTCCCTCATTATGGGAGTCGTTAGGTCCTTCCCTCTCACAATGGGATTCGTTAGGGCCCTTTGTGGTCAGGTAAGAATGGTGCCAATGAGGGTCGTTAGGTCCTTCCCTTTCACAATGGGGTTCGTTTCAGTAGTGTTAATGGATCCTGAAGAGTATAAAACTTGGAACTCCCAACCAGTCAGTTTAGAACTGATGAAGCCTCTTGGATGAAGGTGGAACGTCTTGGAGAAACTCAACCAAGTCCAGATGCTACGATTGAAACTACGAGGATGACCATGACCTGGATGACTGGGAATCTTCACAGACATCATGGCTTCTCAGTTGCGTTGAGGATTTTTTGCAGAATCTGGTTCTTGCATGTGGTTTATTTTTGGTAAATTTTGGACCGAGACATGTCGAATGAAGCATGTTGATTTTAGGCTTAGGTTTGGCCATTTCGTCTTATGGAAACTGATGTCATACATTGAACATCTGACCACTACTTTCTTTTTCTGGCTCTGATAAATGATGTAATTTTGGTGATTTCTTTTTGCCAGTTGTGGCATTCAAGGAAGTATTTTTCAGTACTTTTCCATTAAGTTAATGTACCAAAAAGAACACGGAGCACAACTTATTCCAAAGAGACCTGAAACATCTTTTCCTCTGGCTGTTTCTATTCCTTCAAGGTTTCATGCAGCAGCTGAGTTAAATGTTGCGTTCCAGCTCCAGTTTCCAGATGTGTTTGCGAGTGTCCTTCACTGTTAGCGAGTTCGGATTTGACCCGCAGGGATTCATCAATCAGTCGCCCAATTTCTATAATGAGAAGCTAAAGAGGATAAGTTATGAGGCCTTAATTAGTAACGTTATTAACTGTCGCTGCTTATGTGCCTTTTGACCGTAATAAAGTGTAGTGTTGTGTAGGCGACGAGCTCTTCATACATAAATGTATTCCAGCAGCTGTGTCTTTTCTTCTTTTCCATTTTCTTCTCCTTATTTTCTGCTGAGCGCTCGCCCGTGGTCGGACCGAGCACCCCGAGGCGTCGATTTTTGGATGTCATTGAATATATTTATTGTCGGCTTGTGCACGGTCCACAGCGGCGCTTTGTTGTTACCCAGCAAGAGCCGGCTGTGTCATTCCTTTGATTCCTTTTTGATCACAGAAAGTAGCTGAATCAGGGATACCTGCAGCTCAATTTTATTATACATGAGCGCTGAAACGCTGCAGACCGGGAGGGAAGAAGTGAGGAGGGAAAAGTACTGAAGCAGACTTTCTAAGCTGTCGGCTACATTTAAGCTTTTATGGACAACAGCGGGGACCCTCCCTGCCTCTGATGGCTTTAACAGCTTACTTCACTGCTCTCCACAGCCTCTTTCTCTATTATTCTCTCCGTTTCTTGCTGCCAAAATGGACTCTTGTGTGTGCGTTCGGTCCGTAGCAACAGGTTTACGTCTAATGCCTTTTGCATGTGAAGTTCTGTGGAGCTTCATTCTAATACAGTAAATGACAAGTGTCCTCTTTCCCGCTCGGGCAGAAACGCTTTTTCTTTTTTGTTTATTTGTGTCTTCCGGAAACTTAAACAAACTTAAGCGTCTTCACCCCTTAAGCCCTCGGTTATTATTTTGAATTTCCGCCTCAAAAAACACAATTCAATCCGGACTGTAAGGCCAAAACAAACAACTATGGGCTGTATGGATAAGAGACACTTGGGAGAATATTCAAATACAATAAGTCTCCTCGTTCCTGTCACCAAGCTGCAGTAAAAGCTGAAAAACTCACAAGTTTTTCCCTTCCGCCTAATCAAAATTCTAAATTAGAGAGCGGCGTAATAATGAATCAGTAAACACTGGTGTTATTGAACCTCTTCTAAATATTCCGATCCACAACTCTGCCAAATTTGATGCACCAGAAGTGAACGCTGCATCCATTTTAATCACAAAGCTCTTCTGGCTCCTGACAGGTAATCTGACTGTTTAATCTCCGTGATACTAAAGGTTCTCTGCACACAAAACAGACAACACGCCACTGTTGCCTCCAAATGGAGTCTTTGCCAGGAAACTTACTTGTTAAAACGATTCGGTCTAACTGTTAAATGGCAGCCCTACTAAAAGACAACATGTTTGTTCTTAGCTTGTCTTTCCGGCTATGTTTTCTAATGTCAAACAAGAAAACAACAAACACAGCTAAATACAGGACTCACTGTTGCTCTATTAGTCCATCCATCCATCCATCCATTGTCTACCGCTTATCCGGGACCGGGTCGCGGAGGCAGCAGTCTAAGCAGGGATGCCCAGACTTCCCTCACCCCAGACACCTCCTCCAGCTCTTCCGGTGGGACCCCGAGGTGTTCCCAGGCCAGACCAGAGACATAGTCCCTCCAGCGTGTCCTAGGTCTACCCCGAGGCCTCCTCCCGGTGTGACATGCCCGGAACACCTCCCCCGGAACAGATGTCTAAGCCTCCTCAGCTGACTGTTGCTCTATTAAGTTTAAGTTTCATTAGTTTTGATAAAGGCTGAAGTTGGTTTTGTCCTGGTCAATGGTTACGTTCCTTTGCATCTAAACTGCATTCTGAATTAGGCTTTGTATTTTCTGCGGCAGGGTTACGTTTGTTTGCAAAGTGTCACATATCAGTTTCTAATCCACATATTATGTCAAGTTCCCAGTTGCCATCGAATGCAGCAAAAAAGGCGCACCGTGACAAAGACTGATGGGTAAATGAGGCTGTAGTCTTGACGTCGAACAATCTCTGGTGTCACTAGAAGAAGAAAAGCCCACCCCAGACCTTGGCGTGGGAGATCGGTGGTTCAAATCCCGGTCAAGGCGCAGGTACCCAGTGAGACCCTTAGGCAAGTAGGGCTGTTCTGTTGCGACGCTCGGCAGCGCTCGGTGACGATTCTCCCTTTGCGCATGCGTATGAGGTGAAAACAAGTTCAAAATGGCGGGTATAAGTTGAAGTCAAGTTTAAAATGGTGACAAGAAAAACTGTGGAGTCAGCTAAAAAACTAGGGAGTAAGCAGATTAAGACTTAAGGAAAGGGAGGTGTTTCTACTTTTGACACGATTACATCACGCCTCAGGCATGAATAATGCAAACAAAATGATCATTGAGACATTGTGATTGGTTTTTAAGAATGGTGGGTCGTGGTTTCGCAAACAAAGAAAGAGAGATTGCAAAGTATTTAAGACGATGTAATGCTCTGTTCGCGAGTTAAATCTCGAGATTTTGCTCATGTTTGTTCTGTATTGAATAAACATAGGGCGGCTGTGGCTCAGGTGGTAGAGCGGGTTGTCCACTGATGGCAAGGTTGGCGGTTCGATCCCCGGTCCCCCCCACATGCCGAAGTGTCCTTTGGAAAGACACTGAACCCCAAGTTGCTCCCAATGGCAGATGAGCGCCTTGCATGGAAGTCTGTCGCCATTGGTGTGTGAATGAGAAACACATTGTAAAGCGCTTTGGATAAAAGCGCTATATAAGTGCAGACCAAACATTATTCGCATCAGACTCTGAAGACTGTTTGAAGATTCTTTCTTGAAACCTAGATAGATGTTCCAGAAGTGATTTTTGACTATATGTTTGACTAAGCTGCCTGCTATCACTGGCCGATGGCGAGCAGAAAAAGTCACAACAACTACAGTGATATATATTTTCAATGTTGTAGTTTGATCAAATATTCTTGGTACAAGATGCACTTTAAGTTGTAAGTTGGGAAGTAAACCAGTTCAATGACTAATGAGGGCCACAAGATGTGACTGAAAGATTCAAAAGATTCAAGGAAGTAGTTAATAGTCTGTCAAACAACAACAAACCTCAGTTTAGACGGGTAGTATTTGTCATAGCTCGCTTTTAGCTCCACTGTGGGTAGTTCAGGTGATGTGGGAGGTTAGAGAACTCAAACAACATTTCTGTGGCAGCTCTTCCTCTTTAAACACTCAGCAGTCATTTAGGAAACAGGAAACTCAGACCTGATGGTTAGTTTGTGCAGTAAGGGACAGAACAGGCGTAAAAGACTCTGTTTTTATTGACAATCTTTACCCCTGTCGGACTCATCAGACTCATCAGATTGAGTTCATCTACAGTCTGTCGGTTTGCGGTCATGTCGTTTGGAAGGTGTCCAAATATGGACTGCTTCCCCCTCCTGGGTGTCGCCTTTGATGTTTGATTGACAGGTCATTAATTAGCTGGTCGGACTTCAGAGGAGGATGACCTTTGGATGCTGAGTTACAGGAGACGCTCGCCATCTGGCTCCGTTTGATTCGTCCTTGTTGGTGTGATGCAACGTGATGAAACAAAAGGCGACATAAACACATGAATATGATGAAACGACTGTAACACATAGATGCATGTCTCACACATGTGACGGCATACTGTATGTTGATGTGAAGGACTGTCACGTAGCGCCGTCATGGTGTCTATATTTAGATTTATCAAGTGTTGTCTTCTTCTCGTTAAGTGCCAATTAGCAAATGTTTGCATGCTCAGTATGGCAAGACGAGGAACTTTCCGTGGCACTAATACCACCCTCATTTGAAAAACTGGAAGCTTATCTTGTCACACTTCCCACACATTACAGCTTAATGATGTTAGAGGCCTTAAAAGTTAGTGAAAGGTCGACCAAGGACTATTTTTAGTAGAAAATATGCATACATCTATACATGTACACCGATCAGCCCCAACATCATGACCTCTGACAGGTGAAGTGAATAACATTGATCATATTGGTACTATGTGGTGTTCTGATGGAAAACCTTGGATTTTAACATCCCTGTTGATGAGACTTAGACACCCAAATAAACATTGTCCAAGAACAAACACACTCCCTCAAATGGAAATCCCAAATGTCACTGGTCTACCCCCACAGGAAAATGCACCCCACCACATGGCAACAACATCAACCAATCAGGAACATCTTGAGGAACACGACAATGGCAGAAGATGTTGATCTGACCTCCAAACTTCCTAGACCCCATTCCGATCAAGCATCAACAGGATGCAGTGGAACCAGTTGGATTGACAGAGGCCCCACTGCACAAGCCAGAGTACCCAAAGGATCCACTGCCCTGGTCCTGGTGCCAGACCCCATAGGACACCCTGAGAGGTCCTCTTGTCCATGTCCAATGGTTCAGAGCATTTTGGACCAACACAATATTAGGCAGGTGGTCATAATGTTATGCCTGATGGGTATATACACTTAAAGGAAGTTTTTGGGGTCACAATACCATCATTGTTTGGCAAATTTGGCACTTTTCTCCATTTTCAACGGCCAATAATTACAAATGTGATCTATGCTGGATCCATTCAATCACTTGGATCTGCTGGAAACTATTCTGCCCGTGTCCTCACCAAATGTCATGGCTGTGGGGGTTTTTATCTCTGGAGATATTGAACCTTTAAAATGGCTTCCCATGCCAGGTGTTTTTCCTCAAAATCGAGCCAACAGAAGTTAGTTTTGGGTTCCAAATAGCAAATAAGTTGTTGCATGTTGCAGCAACATATTTCCAGAATTGACACCACTGGAAGTTTTCCAGATATCTTCAAATTGTTTATTTTCTTCGACCAGCAGTGCAAAAGTCAACGATACTCAGGCTATGACCAGATTAATATGGATATTTTCAACAAAATTTAGTCCCCATGTCTGTGAAGATTCTCAGTCATCCAGGTCATGGTTATCCTCGTAGTTTCAATCGTAGCATCTGGACTTGGTTGAGTTTCTCCAAGACGTTCCACCTTCATCCAAGAGGCTTCATCAGTTCTAAACTGACTGGTT
>OMNN01063663.1:2656-19079 GCA_900302755.1 Chromis chromis
ATTTGCTTTTATTCATAGTTTTCTTACACCTGTATCAAACACTGTGACATCTGAAATGCTTTTGTGAATTAGCTCTTTTATTTTATATTTTAAATTAAAAACACAGCTTTGTTAAAATCTTAACTACTTTCATTACACATGAGTCTTTTATTAACCAGCATGATACAGTAGCTGCTGTCTCTTTAACAGCTGTTAACTGTTTCACATTTTCTGCCAGGAAATCATCTTGTGGGAAACTCCAACTGCTGCTCAGACGTACACAAACAACACTTTTATGTGAATGATCTCATCTTTTTTGGTTGAATGTAAGAATGTAAGTTTAGTGACTAACAGGGAAAACAGCTAACCAAAGCCATGAGCAAAAAGTTATGTAAATTAGGTACCTTTACTCGTATAGCCACTGTTTTGTTGTGTACTGAAGATGTTGTTTGTTCTCTATTTGATGTGTAACATGGTCTTGAGCTCATTAAACCTGTAAAGTTAATGTAACACAAATAGTAAAGCCATCTGGTTTAATAGCCTTCAAATGGGGAAATTAAAGGGGCTTTACAATAAAATATACACATAACACACTGTCAGTGTTTGAAGTATCTTTTATTTCAACAGTTAGTATTACTAGAGTTAAAATTCAACAATTGATTAGTCAGTAGTTGGAAACTAAACTGACATTTTTAGAATTAAGTTGTCATTTTAATCATTTAGTATTTAGTGTTTTATATCACTGTAAACACATTGTGGGTTTGGATTCTTTAAAACACAAAACAAGACATCAGATGTCACTGGAAAACTGTAATGGGCATTTTTGGACATTTCATGCAATAAACCTCCAACTGAACCACAAAACCTGCTGCTTAGTTTGAAAGGCATCTAAAAAAAACTATGCCATGGATTGACTCAGCTACGACCAACAGTCATGTGACAAAAACTCAGTACCTATTCGGCTGAACTGCAGGCAGTGTTTACACAGAGCAGATAGGAGACGACAAGAGAGATTAAGATGATAATTAAACCTACTCATGGCTCAAAAACGGTATAAAGAGGAGCAAGTTGTCAGCAAGTTGTTGGAAGATACATTCAGCGTGGTGAAACATCTTTCTAGAGCCGCTGACTCGTGTGAGAAATGCCTAGTTTGTAGAGAAAATGGACAAATTATAGCATGTGGAACCCCTTTTATTCAATATTGGTAACACCTGTAGGCAGTTTTTTTCAGTTTATGGCATTATAACTGCCATACAAAACAAGATATTTTGAGTTCTCTCTACTTCTAGCCATGGTTGCACTGTTTCCATAGAGGTGCAGGACTTTATATTGCAGTGAAAAATGAGGCCACAGGAGCCAAAAACACCCAGAAACTGTTTGGGTTAAGACGATTTGACAAGAAACTCCTTCAGCAGCACTGTTACATCCACGGTGTAAGAAGGAACGCTACCGCAGGTCATTCATACCAGCTGCCATAAGACTGTACAACACCAGCACAACCTGAACGTGTTGTAGTTCCTGTACTGTCATCATGTGCAATATTAACTTATTGTAATCAGTACTTAGACGGTTCAGACAGCTACAATGCATTTCTCTTCTGCACATATTTAATTTAACTTGCACTCTGCACATTCTTTCATATCATTTGCACTAGGTTTGTATATTGTATATTGTTAAATGCCTTTTTCTATTGGATTGTTTATTTTATTTTTTAATCTTTTATTCTTCTGTATATGTTTACAATTTTTGTGTGCAATTTTGTGGTCGGCTGTAACAAGGGAATTTCCCCACTGTGGGATTAATAAAGTCGAATCTAAACTAATCTAATCTAATCTAATGGATCAATAAAGTTGATCCTACCCCAAACTGGATTTAATGAATAATTGAGGGAGACAGTTTCTGAACTTGGTGCTGCTCTGTCATGGAGAAAACTGGTAGGTGAGCTAAAGGTGAGCAGTTAAGAGTTTATAAAAACCTAATTTAAACCCCCTAAACCCAATTCACGGATGTAGCACTGCAGAGAGATGTGGAAACTCACAATTCAACTTTCCACGGTTGAGAAACTTTTCGTGACTAAGACTAATAAAACTCAAAGGGCTGAAATTTGTTGAAAACGACAAACACATTGTCACCAAAAGACTAAATACGGTGCCAAATTCACCTTTGGTTGACTAACATCTAAACTACTTTCCCTTCAGCTCTGGGTGAACTGACGTCAGTCCATGTTGCTTGTAGGCATAAACAGCTGAAAACACCTGAGTGAGTCAAAACAAAAGCGTCATCCTGAGCTGAAAAGGCAGTTTATTGCTGCAGAGGCATCATGAGCTCGGCAGCCGATCCCTTCGACTTAACAACCTGCTCCTTCGTATTCATGACGTGATGTGGAATCCATGCAGGCCTGTTGCAACAGGCTCGCAACATAAAGCCGGTAAACACGAGGGATTAGTGTCGAATGAGGACTTCATATAGTCTGTGAGTTAAATAACAATCAAAAGGGCCACAGGATAAGTGGTGCAAAGTTGAGTTTGTGGTGTGTTGAGGTTCGAAATACTGATTGGAGACGAAGAAGACGATATTAGAGTCCATCGTCCATCGAAACAGATATTTAACAATCTAATTTAAAGCAGAAGTAATTTGTTTGACTTCTAATTAATTTATCCAGGCCTGGATTGTAAGGTAGCTATCCCAGAATGAACTGGGTGGATCATACTGACAGTTACACCCAAAATTATTCTTACCCCTGCCTTCCTCCCTTCCATCTTAAGTAATTTTTATTTGACCAGTAGGCTTCTTCTGGGTGGAAATGTGATAAACAAATAAAAAAAGATGGTAAGATATTGTGTTTATAATACATTTTTATTTTTTTCCCCTAAAATTGCCATGTCCAGAATGATTATACCCCTTGGAATTGTAACAAGGTTTTTAAGAAATGCAGTTTTTATGCTGTTCCAAATGCTTCTGGTAATTTCTACCATATTCTAAAAACACAAGAGCGTCTTCAGTTTGCGTCTATGGACTGCAAGCACCTATAGAGACACAACATATGTCGCCCAGATGTTCTGACAGATGTTATTTTTATACTTTATACTTCTAAATTACCAAGTTGTGTGAACAAGATGGAGGAATTAGCCTAGCTTAGCAAGAAAACTGAAAGCGGGTGGAAAATGCCACCCTAAAGCTCACTAATTCATGCACTGTATGTGGTTTATGAGTTACAGTGGTATGTATGTTTAAGTCATGTTTATCCATCTCTAGGCGGGAGGATTTACTCAATGACAGCTAAAAATAACCAGACATAACACATATTACAGTCCATCAAGCAGAACTGCAGCCAGTCGTCTTACAGGTATTTCTGTAATCTACGGTATTAACTCTGCATCAACACTTTTGTTCCCTGGTTTTAGCCTCTAAGGCAGCGTCTCTTCCCAGACACTGTACCACCCTGGGTGGGGAGAAGAGCTGTTTTCAGGATAAACTCAGGGAACAAAAGTCCTCCTTGTCCTTCTTTTGCCATCATTCCAGTGATGTGTGCTTTTGCAGAGGAGGTTATAAAATGGATAAGTGTAGTTTAAACACTAAAAACCTGCTACAACCTTAAATTTTAGGCTAAAAACACGTAAAAAGTAAAAAGGGTCTCATTACTAATATACCAACAAGAGTCATGCTACAGAGAGAGACCATCCACAGAGGAAGAGGGCCTAAAGTGGTGTTTTATGACTGTAGTTTGTCTAAGTTGACCTGAGTTGCATGAGGTCATTGTGAGAAAGAAAGCAAACAAGTGCACAGTTGTGAACAAACGTTTACATACACTTGTAAAGACCATGTATATTATGGCACTCTTGAGTTTCGAATGACTTCAGCAACTCTTAATTTTCTGTGATGAAATCATTGAAACACATGCGTCTTTGTCACGCAAGACAATCATGCATTTTGTTTTTTTTCATAGATTTGTTATAGGTCTTCTGAAAATATGACAAAATCCACTGGGTCAAAAATATCCATACAGCAACTTGAATGATCAGATTTGGTGATGTAGAAAGTTGTGTTGTGTTTCCTTAGTGGTAGACCTCTTAACTTAACCCCTTAACTTCTTGTGAGTGATGACAATTGACTACAGCTACTGCGGCAATTTAATTAGGGCCCATTTGATCCACTCATTAGACTCAGCCACAAACACTACAATAGAAAAGATCTTAAGAAGCAAATCATTGACTTGAACAAGTCAAGAAAGTCACTTGGAGGCATTTGAAAGATGCTTCAGGTCCTAAAATCATCTGTTTGTAGTATAAAGTTCACAAACTACCTGCTGCTGAGAGACAATTGGTCAGGATGGTCAAGAATCACCCAAAAGCAGGGTTAGAAATAAGTTTGGATGACGGAAGGTGGCTTTAACCCCATGAACACCAAACCTACCATCAAGCATGGTGGTGGCAGTATCATGCTGTGGGGCTGTTTTTGCTGAAAGTGGAACTGGTGCTTTATAAAAGTAAACTGAATCATGAAGACTGAGGATTACTTCCACATTATTCAGGAAAAACTAAAATAATCACCAGAAGGTTGAATCTTGGACACAGTTGGATGTTTCAACAAGACAATGAGCCCAGACAGACATCAGAAGTGGTAAAATAATGGCTAAATCATGCTAGAATTAAGGTTTTAGAAAGTCACTACTTAAACCAAAGGGCAACAAAAGGTTTAGTCATATTTCCAGAAGACCTGTGATAAATCTATGAAAGAACCAAACTGCAGGATTGTTTTTGTGACAAAGATTCATGTGTTTTGATGATTCCATCATAGAAAATTAAGAGTTGTAAGAATCTCTAGACCGCCATGATATACACGGTCTTTATAAGTGGATGTAAAGTTTTGTTCACGATTGTATTTTCTAAATGTCTTTTGCTGTCCGTGCCGTGAGGAGGAAAAAGAAAGAGGCGTTCAAAGCGCTGCGTTATAAAAATGGCACATTTATTGCTACAGAACGGTCATGAACATGAACCTCATTGAATCACTACAAGATGAGAACCAACAGGCAGCGAACGGCCGAACTGTTGGGCTGGTACGAGGAAGAATAAAACCCTCAGCACAGAAAACCTGTTCCCCAAAATCTGCCCTCATCTGGAATAAAAACGACATGTAGTCAGAAGAACGGAAACAGCAAACGTAAGGACGGTAATAATAAAAGAATACAACCAGAAAAGACTGAGGACACAGACGAGTAGAAAAGAAAACGCAGTGAATTAAACTTTGCAGGCACTCAGCCAGAAAAGAAAACTCTTTTTTTTAACGATGTTTTGTGTCGTCATCTGTTGCCAGCCGGCATGGAATGTCCCACAAAGAAAACCTGTCAGGGTAATAAAACGTCATTAAATAAGACAAAAAGGATTGTCCCTTAAAAATATTTATGCTAAATACATTTGAAATTCTGAGTTCAAATTTAGCTTCTATGTCTAAGTCTGAGAAAAAGACTAAAGAAGCTTCAACAGGGCAAATATTCTTTTATGGTTTTTCTTGTTTGCTTCTTTGCTGAACCGTATCACAAAGAACAAGAAGAAAGAAAAAAGGCCATAATTTATGTATATTTAGCTTCATGAAATGATTCTAATACTGAAAAACCAGGGCCTGACTGACTGAATGAGCAGATGAGTTCTATCATATCAGGAATTTCTTCACTTGTGCTCGTTTATACTGCTGTTGGACTCTACTCAGCCTAGGATACTTTGATTTTTAAGAGTTTTCTGATGAACAGCTCCTTTGAAGATGTAATATGTGCTTGAAAACCAACACTTTCCACTAAATACTAAATTATACTTGGTCCCAAATGTCTAAATCATCACCAAAATCTCCCCTTTGTTCAGGTCAGTCTTTAGAATAGGTTTGTTTCATGTGGTTGGACGAACAATTTGAGCTTAACAGGCTGGATTAGGAATGTCGACGTTGTATTTCCCTGTGACAAGATGTATACAGGTTGTTGAAATGAACTACATCTTGGTTAAAAATCTAAAGTGAAATGGTTTACCACCATTATTTAGGGCATAAATTAATAATTTAGCAGAATAAAGTTGTAATTTAAGTGACCTAGCCAAGTCTAATGTAGTAATCAGAGCCAGAACCTGCATCGATTGAGAGTAAATGAAGCCTTATTGTTCTTTGTCTGTAAAACAAGTCTGCACCAAGTCGGATATATAAATTCAGGGGTTTTATTAGTTTATCAGTGTCTACCCACCCTATGTACCTCATAAATGTCACTCAAATCCCAAATAAACATTTTTCCAACAGAGGCCTGGTGGTGCCTACTGTATATGGCCATGCACATAGCTCTCTACCTCCAACACCCAACTGGGAAGTTTGTGTTGATGAAACCCAACTACAGGTTATAATTAAGACCTAAAATGAGTTATTGTGGTTTTAGCAGCAGATAATGGTGGAGCTGTTGGAGCTGTTGTCTTATCTCAACAAACCTCAGCTGAGCACAGGATGGATCTAGACCTTCAGCTAACTAGATACTATCTTTGGAATGATTGTAAGGTGTATTTCTAAGCTAAGCTAAAAGGTCCATCTGCTTCCAGTCTTTGTGCTAAGCTATGCTAAATGTGTCCTGGACCCATCTCTGTACTGCCACATGTCACAAACCAATCAATTGTACAAAAACTCCATGATTCTCATATTTCTAGGGATAATTTCCTATATTTAAATCCAAGGATGAACAAATTGGGGAAAATATATACTTTTCCTGACAGATAGAGTGATTAAGATTTGATTTATGGTTTAGCTTTTTAATGTCAAGTTTGTGGAATAGATTTAAAACATGAGATGGAGCTTTACCACATGAGATACTATCAAAAACCTGACTTTCACATAAGAAGGAATTTGTAAAAGCACTACAACAACTATTTAAACCTTGACTTAGATGCATGGCACAACTTGTATCCTAAACGGCAGCCTTTGCAATGTTTCAAATTGTGATTTTAATTCGCATTTGATTAACTATTCAGCCCTATTTAAAACCCAATGCCAAAAATGTGGTTTTTTATGAATTGCAAACATGCTCAAACTTCTGTACTGTGGTTAAAATTGTACATCTGTTGTGTAACAATTGCATTGGCCGGCTGCTATGCTTAGCATCCTGGCATGTAAGTAGGCAAATAGGTTCTTGGTAATTATTTGGGTAAAAAAACTCAAAGATTGCAATTCCAAACAATGCTTTCAACAAACTCTCTTTCACTATGATACTATGACATGTTGAAATGATCATACATTTAGGGGCTTTTAGAATTTTTGATTGTACATCGTACCAAGTGTTAACTTGGCGTTTAAATGCATTAATTATGGTACATTTGAAAACACTGGAGTGGATGCATAGAGATTAAACCGATACCTATCTTCTACCTAACTGAAGGTGAGAATGTATGCTGTTAATAATTGGTTGGCACTTGATATCAGTGATTTCACCAATAAACTAGTAATTCAGAATTTACTCGAATTCCGACTGATTTACTAACGCTAGTATTGAACACTAACTGCACATATAACCAGCTGGAACTTCAAATATTCCTTCTAAAACAGATTGTCTTAGAAATCTCTTGGCTGCAAGTTTTATTTTACTTCTTTACATGTTCTTGCGCTTATAGGCCCCTTTGAATTTCTGAATAACCTGTGAACAATCTATCAATCGAACTTAACTCAATTTATATGCCTCTGTCAGGACAACTTAAACAAAAAGTACTAAAATACTGTTGGTTTAGTCAGCAAAAACGTCAAGGCTAAAGAGGTTTAGATTGAGATTTATGAATATGAAACTGTTAAAATATCAGTGTCTTAAGAGAAATACGCATCAAGAAAACATTATAAATATTGACAAGATTTTTTTTTTCTGGCAGTGGACATTTGTATGAACTAAACTTTCTGATATGTAGAGCTTTAAGACCTTTTTGTATTTCACTTATGTTCTCTCACAGGAAGTATTGTTCTTTTTCTGCAAAACAAGTGCCAATAATGGTGATTTATATAAAATGTTTTTCAATTCTTTTGAGAAGAAAACACCTACAAATTATATTTAGTGTTATATAAATGTACCAAATTTCAGATTGTGCTACTGATGTTGGCTAGTGCTTATCTCTGGAGTGTATCTGAATGTTGGTTTAAGTTGTAAGAAAGAGTTTCTGTAAGAAAATTGAAAATGTTTCTAGCATCGCTGGGAAAATAAAGGACAGGAGTGGCCATTTTGAATTCAACTCATTATTGCAGTAAAACTGGTACAGAGTAACAGATTACAAAGCTCATGGCACAGTCACTGAAAAAGAGAAATGAGGTGTGTATGTACAACAAGGAGGAAAAAGAAAAAAAAAGTTAACATTTTGGCTAATAGAAACACCAGGGGTAACATAAAAATGAAGATACTGTAATTCGGGAGATGACTTGATTATACAACAAAGAGAAAATATGAAATGAAGCATCGCAAAAAAAAAAAAAACATTACTTAAAAAATACATTTAGCACTTACACTGACAGATTCAATCCTAGTGTTTAACCTAGGTCCGAGTCAAAGCGGCTTTTTCCTTTTGACAAAAAAGCTCAATTTTAATGGCAAACACTAAAAAAAAAACAAACGACTGAAACTGCCTTGCACGCGATCGGATTTCTTTTTGGGGAAATAGCTGAAGAGATTGTTTGTTGACGACCTGCTTCTTTATATTAGCGACTTTCTCCAATCTGTTTTTCAAAATTTTCATATATTATTCTTGAATCAGGTGCTGAGGGTCTTTCATTTAACATTCACATCAACATTTACAACCCATCTTGAAGAAAATTAAAAATGCACAGGAGTCAGAGCCGGCCCACAGCCACCAGGGGGCGCCAGAAGTCAATTGCGAACACTCTTTGGGTACCTCAGTTGCGATTTTGTCAATATTTTCACAAATTCTAAATTTGTTTTGTTATTGTAAAAAAAAATGTTAGTATTTTTTGTCTTTTTTTTGGAAAATCAAAGTAATTTCTTTACATGGCGCAAAAAAAAAAAATGGCTTCTGTCGGCTCTGATACGAGAGATGCCTGGTGCAAGCGAAGACAACAGTTTGACTTACACTTCAGATGGTCGGCAACCGAAACCACAAACAGTACTTGAGCACCACCGATCAAAACTAAAAAGTTGGCACCTGGCTACTGTAACCGGACGAATACAACCTCACCAAAAAACTCAAAAACAAGTTCATCGTCATGATCATCGTCTCTCACTGGCAAATCTTCACCCCACAGAAAAACCCCACAGAAAAAAATGGCTGATGACTATTTACACATATCTCTGCAAAAAATACAATTAAAAATGGTAATGTCATGAGGCATGGAGAATTTAAACAAATATCATATATCTTTTATGATTTCTGATTCCTCCCTCGAACCCCTCAAACATGTCCCCCACAGATATAAACAGAATATTGAAAAATTAAAAAAAAACAAAAAAACAAACAAAACAAAAAAAAAGATTTCTGAACTTTTTGACCTCACTACATTTTCAATGTGACACATTTTTTCAACACACACTGAATTTTTACTTTTTCATCTTTTAACAAAAAAACCGATACAACATATTTCTAAAACACAAAATAACAACAGTCTACATGTAAAAATATAACTTTTACATACACAATTTCAAAATAATGGTAAAGTTTGCCATTTTGTTGCATACAATTTACAAACGTCTGTGTTGTTGTTGTTGTTGTTGCCTTGGATAGATAGCAGTGAATGGAGCTGATGGAACTCCGGTCCCATTTTGTCCTGCGCAGGGTGCCGTACTAGTCGGAAGGGTGTTGTCATGGCAACAACAGAGAATACAACGAAGTCAGTTGAAAATTTCATAACACTGAGGGGCCTCGCCAACTTCTGCCAGTTCAGTCTTTGAGAAAATAACTCCTCCTCCCCCAAGCAAACGCTCCTTTGCAACGGAAAATAAAAAAATAACAGAAAACGGCACCCTCGTTATATACTGTATATATTTTTTTGTACATTTATATATAGATTGATTTATTCAAATAAATTCTTTTCCAGTTTCCGTGCCTTTCCTGTTGATTGGGTAGGATTTTTAACCGCGTCAAAATGACCACCGGCAGAGAACAATGCTGCCGGATAGCGAATTGTGTCGTTTTTTTATTTTTTGTCGTCGTTTTGTTTATGTTTTTTTTTTCTTTTTTTACATTTTCTGTAATAGACATGTAAACCAGAACAGACAAAAAAAGTAATAAGAGAAAAGATTTTTCTTATAAAAGAGAGCGAGAAAGAGAGAGAAAGAGAAAGAGGAGGAGAGAGAAGAACAAAAAAAAGAAAATTCGTTTTACAACATACGACCACACACTTTGTACTGAAGACTACATTGGCTTACGGACAAGCCGATCAAATATTGATAAAAAGCTGATAAGCTATAATACAAGAAGAGACGCGTTGTTCACCATGGAAACAGGGTCGGGGCTTGGAACAGGAAAGTGGGTCTGGGGGTTCTGGAGGACTGGGAGGACTGGGAGGACTGGGACGGGGGCTAGTTTTGCTAAATCAAGCGTCTGTCCCATCGGCTCAAAGCCAGAACACGCTGTCTACTTACATATAAGCGTACAGTACATTAAATACAGTTTAGTTTTTTATCCAAAAAATACTTTTTTTTCCTTTTTAGCTTTTTTTAAATTCCCAGGTCTGGTAAAAAACCTGACTGCATAGAACCTAACGACTAAGAACAGGTTTCCCTAAGCTTGCATCCTATTAAAAGACCAGGTAAATGTCCTCCTCTGGCAACTCGAATGATATGAACTCTAAAAAGGCACATTGGTAGAAGTGTGAATGTTCAAATTGCATCTGTGGGACCGCTTAGGTGGGGCAAGAGACTGGGGAGAGGGGCTGGGGCTCCGGTTCAGGGCTCATAAGGCGAGGGTCAGCTGAGCACTGGGACTGGGGATTAAACTGGGCTTCAAACTGGGGTGGAAAGGGGACTTCCAGATTGACACCAGGAAACTATGAATGTTCTTACATATGTTCCAACTAGCTTAGTTGTTCTTGGGAATGCAATAATCACTTAAGTTTTCTTTCTAATTTTTCACTTTTGTCACTGACTGCCTTGTCTGATCCTGTTACTTCCAAATCAGTGTTTATAACTACAATACAGCTACCCAAGAAACCCGGTAGTCCACTTTGAAATGCTAAAGTAATGCAGTATATCATTGGTTAGGTCTCAACTGGTTGTGAACTACTGATTGGGTTAGCACTGATTGAAATCATAAACTGCATATAAAAGATGGATGTAGCCTCTGGTTCTAAAAGGTGAAGACATTGCAAAAGTGCTTTACACCTGCTTTCTTTCTAATAGCCAGCAGGGGGCAACTCCTCTGCTTGCAAAAAGGAGTCCAGTTGGAGAGAAAATGACCCTACTTCTAACCTGATTTGTCACCTCAGTAAACATTTTCCTAATGAGTTTATGGTTTCAGTTGCTAGTTTCAAGACTTTTTAAATACATTTTGTAAAATATGGGGGTATTTAGTCTAAAATAAATGATAAAGTAGGTTTTTTTTTAAGGTGGGTTGCACCATGCATTGTGTCCTTAAGTTCTCAGTTGGATCAACCCTTCAATTATTATGTTTGGTTTCAAAGAATAAGATGGCAATGGCCAAATTCCAAATTCGAGACTTCAAAATGGTACCCCACAACCCAATGGGTGACTTTAATGTCGCTACGTCCGTCTTTTACATACAGTTTCTGATTGAAATAGATAGATTTTTAAGAAATATTCAGAATTTACATGCACAATGGGCCTAAAAGAAACCCGTACAAGGCATGTTTGGTGGCTGGATGCCTTAGTTTGATTCGGGGACCAGAGCTGTTGGGTGCATGCTGAGGCCAAAACAGTCAAAACTGGAAAACACAAAATCTTGCTCCATTCAGGCAGCTTGGATCTGCTCATATTTGGTCCTCTGGTACAGAAGCACCAGCTGTGCTTTCATTCAACTGGTAATCTGACTCATTTGGCTACCTGGGAACATTACAACCCAACGTTGAAACAGTGGTGGCATGTGAAGCAACTTTTTGCTAACACGCCAGTTCACTACTGGTGTGTGTGTTCCTTGGTCCAATCAGTCCAGATGGTCCTCCTCGCTAACAAGAACGCCACTGGGAACTCTAAAGATTCCTGATCGGTTCTGAGGCAATGCACTGCACTAAAACCGCAAAATCTGTTGGAAATGATGCCAGTCTTTACTGAAACAATATCCTAAATAAGACGCCGCTATTGGTTCTAGTAACAGATACCTCAACAACAACAAGATCTTATTCCAAGACTGCAAGTAGTGTCAATCAGAAAGCCCCTTCCCTGGTGATGGTAGGATGGGGGGAGGTCTGAGGTTGGAGTTAGAGGCTTAGGGTTCTCATCAGCCAGACACTAAACCAGGAAATACGGAATCTAATGAATCCAACACAGGAATGCTTTGACTACTTCTTCTTGCCCCCCAGAAGAGAATGATACGCCCCTCACCCCGATGATTGTTCCCTTGCTTCCCCCATAGTGTCGTCTTCATTTAGACCTCTGGATTCTCTCCCTCGAGCTCCGGTTTCTTGTGATTTTGCCCAGATTCAATCCCGTTTGACTCCCCCATGAGGCATTCTGGACATCGGGAGCACCCAATTATGATTCAGGGAATGTGCTAAACATGGAAAAGAATTCACTTCAGTGCTTAGTCCGGCTCTAATCCATTCGTCAATCGATTTCTGTCATCTGTCCATCCTCTCAACCATCTGCCTGGCAAATCCTTCGATTTTGAGTCCAAACTGCCCTCGCTATTGAATATCCAACAAAGGTCTCTGATTCAGGATGTTCGCTAAGAGCTCTTTCTGCACCACAAACCCTACAACTAGATGTTAGAAAAGCCTTCTCTTCCTGCCGCGTTTAGAAGTACACTTTTTCATTACTGCATCATTCTTCCTTCCCGTCTTTCTATTGTAATTGGTCGATAACTAAAACACCCCAGTCCCTCTGGAGTCACTTGCTGATTGAATGATTAATTGATTCAATGATTGATTCTCAAAGTACTTTCTTCCTCCCAGTAGATACACACGGGTCATTTGGGTACGAACGTCCAGGCTTTTTTTCTAATTTGTGTTCCCACGACTAAGATTTGTACAAGAACATCAAAGTGGCTACTGGCAAGAAGCAAACTACAGAAACATTAATGTTCAGATTTTTAAATATTTGCACTTCAGGAGGGAATGCATTAAAAGGGAAAGAACAAGTTACCCTTTCTTGTTTAGCCCTGCTTCATTCTAGACATCTATGATAGTCAAGCATTTGTTTTTACTCTGCAGTTCAAGCACGTCTGACAGATTTAGCTTCCTAATCTCACCTTTAATTGAATTTAAACTTGAAAATGTGTGTAAGGGGATGTCTAAATGTTCAGCCTTTCTGGAGATTTCCTTATTTTTAGTTTCGTTTTCGTTGCATTCTCCGTGTGTATCTATCTGACTGGTTTGCATCCAAGAGGAGATCAGGCACAGCTTCATCCACAGTGTGGCGTTAGATTGCCATTCAGTCAGAGACGCGCTGAAGCTGCGTTCAACAACAACAGCTGCGCGATGTTGCTTTTTTTTTTTTTTTAGAAAAAAAAATCTCTTTAAACACTTTGTGATATGTTTTGTTCCATTCTGAACATCCCTCCCCAATCCCCTCCCTTCCTCGCTGCCCGTGTCCAGTTGCACTTTTTAGACAAGTTTTTTTGTCATTTTTTCTCATATATCTATATATATATATACTATATATATTTATATAGAACCCTTTTGTTCTTTAAAACTGGGAATGCTGATAAAACATGTAGTACAAGAAGAAGAATTTCTTGGATGATGCGATTCCAAACACTTTTGTCCATTGCTGTCACTTTGTGCCAAAAGCCACCACCTCGTAGCAGCGACGTCACGGCGGCCATTTTAGCGTCTCCACAAAGAAGCATCCAGTTCACTTCAGCTGGAGATGCAAAGTGACAAAAGCGACTAATGCGACTCTGCAGTTCGTGTTCTCGACGGAAAAAGGAGACGATGGCAAAGAGGAGGATCCGAGACGAACAGACGAGAGGAGAGAGAAAGAGGCTGATCTGATTGGTCAGGCCGAAGTTCCAGAGATACTGATTGGTCGGGCTGAAGCGACGTCGGAGTTGATCGATTGCCAGGTTGTCATGGAAACGCCGTCAGAGGAAGTGGTCACTCATCATCTTGATGAACTCTGGCACCTTGGACCTAGAGAAGACAGAAGAGAAGGGAAAATATCGGAAGGAAGGATTAGGAAGGAAACACTTGTGGAAAAGAATAAGAATATTTTAATTCAATTCAATTTTATTTATTTAGGCAAGGTACAAAATGTATAAAGAGAAACCTAAAAAAAGTTCCTTTGTAGTCCCTTTGAGCAGCACTTGGTGACAATGGGCAGGAAAAAACTCCCCTATTTACTGGGAAGGACTTTGGCAGAACCAGGCTTAGGTAGAGCAGACATCTGCCTCAACCGGTTGGGGTGAGGGTGGGCGATAACTAAAGCTCTACAGTAGGTGGGTAGTATTATTACAGTATCATTGCACTGCAATAGTAGGGCTAAAAATATGAAGCTCATGCACTAATGAGGACCAGCACATTGAAAATCAAGCATGGAAGGGGTTCATCTTCTAGAAATGTACTCAGTAAAATACAACTAAGGATATTTTTACATGTAAATTTGGGGTTTATTTTGCTCAAGTGAGCTCTGTAATGTCCAAGGTGTCAGCTAAGAAAATGCAAGTCAAGCTAATGTATGGATGGATGAAGTTTTGCACAAGTGGACATTCTGTGCTGATGCTAACACCAAAGAAAAGGCCAAGCATTGCCTAATATTTAGGATTTATCATCTTCACATCAATTGTCGTCACATTTTGTCCACTAGATATTTCTCTGCGTAAACTGATTGGTGCTAAAAATCTCTTGGACGGTCATCGACATTAGTTTTAATCAAAATCATACGTCTGCAAAACGTAGAGATGGCAGCTAAAATGGAGTCTCGTGGATGCTTTTCAGCGAACCATGCATCAATGATGAATGCACCGACAAGAACGCCTGTAATTAAACTGATAAAACATAATGTTGATTGCAAAGGACTGGAAGGTATTTACAAAAAAAAGAACTCAAACTCATGGCTGCATGAAAAAATGGAAATTAATTTAAAGCTCTGATGTATGATTTGGAAAATGAGGAGCAGGAATGCAAAACAAGAATGATATAAACTATATTGGGGTTAGGGATTGGGAAAAATCATGCAAGAATCTGTTCCACATTCACTACATGCATGGTAAAACATAAAATATTGTGGTGCTGCTGGTTCTTTGCACTTAAAGTTATCAGGGTTATTAAGCTAAAACATGTGCAAAAAGAGCAGTAAAGCAATGTTACTTAATTTCTTTCACTGTTATGTTTTTTGCAGATAAGAAACTGTGTGCGGGTTTTGTCTTAGGTCACGCCTGGTTCTTATCAGAGACCTTTGGTACCTCGAATCTACACAACAACAGAAAACAAACTCAAGAACACATTTGAGCTGCAACCACAATTCAACATGCAAACACAAACACAAGGAGAACAGGAACGACACACATATTCAATACGAAACTGTACAGTCACAAGTTAAAAATCACACTTACGGCCAATCTGTTGTTAAAATGTACCCAGACCAGACAGAAACTAACTCAGGCTTCAGCCAACTTAAACATCATCAGACCTGCCAGACTTTAACTGGCAGGAAAAACAAATGGGAGAAATTTCACTAAAATGGTGTCTGTGTACGTTTTAACCTTTTATCCCTGCAATGAGGTGACAGTAGAAATGACAAAACAACTGGAAGAATAAGATGGGAGTTCTGCTTATTTGGTTTATAGTTATAAACTTTTAGTGGACAATTAATTGTTATACAAATAATTGTGATTTAACACACCATTCCCACCATGAAGCATGGTGGTGGCAGCATCATGATGTGGGGATGTTTCTCGGTTTTAAGGTGGCGTTGACTGCTTATTTTGCTCATGATGTGTCTTCTAGCATATGAAAACACCACATGTACATGCTAATGAGGTAAAAAATAATAATTTTCTTCTAAAAAAAAAGCAAGAAAATGTAAAAAATAAAAAATGATTGCCATTTTCATGAGTGAAGTTCTGAATGGTTGCTAATGAATATATTTATATAAAACTGATTTTTAAAATTCATCCTGACAATACCTTTATGAGGCTGGATGCCATTCCTTTTCAAGAAACTCCAAGGTCCATCCTTCTTCAATATGTACACTGTATTCTATATATTACATATAGCATAGTGTAAATTATGTATCAGTAAAGGTAGCGGGGGAGCTTTAGCAATAAAATATATCCAAATACTACAAACTCCAAAATATAAATATATTTTTTAAAATAAATTGATT
>OMNN01063664.1:0-16568 GCA_900302755.1 Chromis chromis
GTGTCAGCATTCAAGTCATCAGCGGCAAACTCCAGCGCACTTTCCCTCGCTCTGCCGGGAAACGATAAGGTAACTGCCAGCGCCTGTTTCTTGCCGTCCAAATCGGTGACTCGTCTCCAGATTTCGATCTCATTTTTCCAAGTTTCGTATGACGTCTTCTCGTCAAATGGCGGCGGAATTCTGTAGTTAGCAGCAGCAGCCATCCTCTGCTACCAATGTTGACTCAATAAGCAGACTTGTTCCAACGAGAACTCTGTTTACTGCCATTCATTCCATACATACGTACACCTCTTGGTACACAGCCGCAGTGAACACCTGAATCGCGCCAAACAGTAATAACGCGATACTTCCAGAACTTCACGCACATGCGCTGTAGGGAAAGACATAACTTAACAGTCTGTAACTATTGACTCTGCAGAAAGTTGGCAATTTCTGCGCACTGTGCTCCTCAGCATCTGCTGACTCCGCTCTGTGATTTTACGTGGCCTTCCACTTCGTGGCTGAGTTGCTGTTGTTCCCAATTGCTTCCACTTTGTTATAATACCACTAACAGTTGACCGTGGAATATTTAGTATGGAGGAAATTTCATGAATGAACTTATTGCACAGTTGACAACCTATCACGGTACCACGCTTGAATTCACTGAGCTCCTGAGAGCGACCCCATTCTTTCACAAATGTTTGTAGAAGCAATCTGCATGACTAGGTGCTTGAATTTATACACCTGTGGCCATGGAAGTGATTGGAACACCTGAATTCAATTATTTAGAGGGGTGTCCCATTACTTTTGGCAATATAGTGTATATATATACACCGATCAGCCACAACATTCTGACCACTGACAGGTGAAGTGAATAACATTGATCATACTATGTGGTGCCCACCACATGGCAAAAACATCAAACAAAAGGAACATCTTGAGGAACATAACAATCACCCAAGATGTTGATTTGACCTCCAAACTTCCTAGACCCCATTCTGATCAAGCATCAACAGGATGCAGTGGAACAAGTTTGATTGACAGAGGCCCCACTGCACAACCCAGAGTACCCAAAGGAGGTAGGTGGTCATAATGTTATGCCTGATCAGTGTGTGTGTGTATGTATGTGATCTCTCCTAGGACAAACTCAAGTTTATTTTAATTAATGATATGATGTTAAAATAAAGTAAACAACAATATTCTTATATCATACAGCAAGAAAACACTCCTTTTATGATCAAATCAATACATTCCCATTTATGAGTTTATTATACTTGTTTACAGTATTTACAGTCTGTTCTGACTCCAACAGTATGTGGGTGGCACTTTGGTGAACATGGTAGTCCAACTTTTCTTGCATCCCTAACCCTCACCCTTTATATTGTATTGGTTTTATTGTTTTTTGTTATTGTCCTGGTAGAATCATCGTTTGTCCTAGGACAGATTGCAATCTATCTATATAATCATCTTTCAGAAAGCATAAATCATTGTTTTACATGCATTGTGACCAGCTGTTTTATTACAGGCTAGTTTAGTTTAGATAAATGCGTTAAAAAGTGACAAAAGTGTCATACTTCTCTCCAAATACCCCTACAGAACTGGGTCTGCTGTTGAGTCATTTTCATCATCTGTTTCTCTGTAGATAACACATTTTAAATGTACACTCCTCACAGACACACATGCTGGAAAGCAGAGAACAGCAGTAGCCAGTGAAGCAGCACAGCGATAATACTGCATACGATTATCTCATACACAGTCAGCAAACTTGCCATACTGATTAGATCACTGAACCGGCCAATAGCTCTTCAGGTACAGCTTCTCTCTAATGATGTGCTCGTGTCATGATATCTGTGTGACTACTGTATGCGTTCTCCTCACAACCCTTGAAATGTGCAATTATCTCCACTTTTCCACATTTTTAGATGTGTAGCTGTAGTAGCTAATGCAAAGAGACTTCCCGTATGCCACCAGCATCACTAGTTATCATCATTACATTGGTATTTATACAGAATGTGGATACAAGACATACAGTCAATATGTGAGAGCAGACCAGGGCATAAACAAGCTATGAGGGTACTTTAAAAAGTTCTCAGCCTCACCCAGATAAAAGGGGCGTGACTCCCATTTTGGGTAAACAGTCCACAAAAACTGAATGCGCCCACACAGAACAGGTGTCTGCACATGTGGATGGACGCAGTGTCCTGGAGCAACAGTACTCCAGCTCAAAGCTTTCCTCTCCTTGCAAAGAAATCATGATAAACATTAGAGTTTTTGTGGACACTGTTAAAAGGCTTTATAGTACACAGTTATGCACCGAAATAGGGCTTGTTTCCAGGTGAGGCTGAGAACTTTTTGAAGTACCCTTTTCCAAATGCAAGCTTTTATTCAAACAAACAGAATATTGAGGAACATCATGTGAAAAAGTGTTGGTGCTTTTTTCCATGTCTTTTCCCTAGATGTATGTGTTTTTGTATATGTGATGTTTTGGACCCTATTTTACCTGCCAATGTACAAATTTGAAGGGAGTGTAACATGTGTTTTGGCTTTTCAGCTTTTTTTTTTGCAGTCCTTACAAATATAGACTTTGGCTTCTACTCTAGACACAGTTCAAAGAAAATGCAGGATTCACACTTTCAGAATGCACTAATAAATAAACAGCTTAAAAAGACCCTAAAATACAAGCATCAAGTCAAATCACCGTTACTTACATAGCGTGTACAAAGTGCTCTCTAACTGAAAAATAAGATAGTTGTTACAAATTACCAAACAAGTTTAAATATTAGTATCCAGACCCCACAGTATTATTTATTATGTACATTTGTCTGGGTAATTTCAATATTAAGGATCCTAAAATATCATATATAGTACAGATTAACCTGACTAACTTAAATGTTAGGGTTAAGAATGTACAATATTACGTTCTGTAAACAATGATCTGACTAATTTAAAAATTCATGTTAATACCCTACAAAATGATACATGGAAAAACCAAACAAATCCAAAGATTCCTTATGAGCAAACACTTGGCAACAGTGGAGAGGAAGAGTTTCTTTTAAACAGGAAGAGACTTCCAGCAGAACCAGGCTTAGGGAGGGCAGCCACTTGCCTTGACAGGCTGGGGTTGGGGTGAGGGTCTGGGGGAAGAGAAGGAAAGCAGACACATGTTGGTGGGACTGGTAGACACAGATCAGACTTATACAGGTCTAGAGCCACAAATACCTGCAGAGAGGACAAAGCACAAGCTACAGGAGAAAGACGATGCAAAGTTAATAACATGCAATAGTGCAAATGCCTGGAGAAGGTGTAAAGAATCAAAGAAAATTTAATGAAGACAACCAATTGAACAGGATAGCCATGGCAAACCTCATGGGTAACATTAAAAAAGAGGTAGAACCATAAAATTAAAGAGGAAAATGAGTAAAATCAGAGAACTGTTAAACACAAAACAGCAGTGCCATAAAAAGAAATTGAGAGTGGACCGGGCAGGCTGTCTTTTAATGTAAGTAAAGTTATATATACTGCATATTTTTGTCAGATTTGGTCCTTCACACAAACATATCAGGACGTGAACAGAACGTTTGGCACAATATATTGTTTTATTCCTGAAACTACACACAGCATATTTTGAAGTCTGTTATGTGGACAGGAGGAGGCCTCTGAGGGCAGCGTCCGCATGTTTCTGTTCCTTCTACCACTCACAAGAGAGTGACGTCGCTGCGTCACTGATTGACGTCGTGTTGATTTTGAGCGGAGAAATAATTTATTTATAAACTGACGCAAGGGCGCTAAATCTAAAATAAACCGTGAATAAAATGTGAAAATACATAAATATTTTGGTGAAGCAGCTGCACGCATGAAAGGTTCGATGATATTTGACCGTAACACAATAAACTCGTTACGTTAGCTTCAGACAGCGTTAAAAGGAAAGTACAGGCTAAAATGACTGCTAACACTGCCGGTCGGGCTAGCTACATTTCAGCTAGCTAGCTAACATTAGCACGAGTCTAGCTCTTACTTCTGGCGTTACCCTGCAAATGTTGTATGTAGTAACCTATCGTATTTTAGTGATATATGTATTGCTATGATGTGTTTTCATATGCTTTCTTTAACATAGTAGTGAGCGCACTACAGAGCTAACATTAGCTTGCCAGGATAAGCAGCACCACAAAGCTAACGGGAGGTTGCTTCGTAAGAACTAGGCTATGACCTACAGGAACTTATTTAGCTCCTGCTAGCCGGCTATGCTAGCATTCGTGGAAAAAGCTTGGCGAACTTTTACCATTTGCTTTCTTGCTTTGTTCTAATCATACATCGGACTGGTAAACGTTACATCTTAGGATTATGGCGCCCCGCGTACAGCTTGAGAAAGCGGCTTGGCGTTGGGTGGAAACGGTGAAACCAGAAGAAATCCGGCTGGAACATATCGAGCTAGCATATCGCATCAATCTCCCGGCCTGTAAAAGAGGAACCTGCAGGTACAGTGGTAACATTTTTATCAGTGTGCCTCTGTTGTTCTGCCATGTGTCAACAAAAACAACAATAGCAAAAATATATTTGATGTTGAAATGGAAGGCTCAAAGGGCCAGCACCACACTGAGATGCTAATCCGCATCAAACGTCTGTTTTGTTTCCTTGTGTGCGGACAAGTCTTTATAGCGTGTGTGGTACATTTGTAAACTTTGTGTGAAAAGTCATGAAGATTCACTCGTCAGTTCGAAAAGCCACACATTTGTTCAGACACGGTCGGTAGTATGCATCATAGTCAGCATTAATTCCTGCAGTTGATGAATTTGAGCTCGCTTCACACTGCATATAAAAGGCTCGTTTCAAAATTGACGTTGCTTTGTGTGCAAAACCTCAAACATCAGGTTCTAATTTTGTTGAAGTGCAATACAGCTGAAATTGATAGTGGAAGTAGGGTTAATCATCATGACTTGCTTTTCCAGGAGGAACTGCAAAGGAAATCCTAACTGTCTTGTGGGTATTGGTGAACATGCGTGGCTGGGGGAGATCGATGAAAATGCTTTCCACAATATCGATGACCCAAATTCAGAACGTCGAGACAAGGTATTTCTTTCATTGGGCGCACATAGTGAAGTTATTTACTCACCTATCTTTTTTTTTGTCCCCGAGTACACTGCTTTGTTTGCAGGTGGACTACCTAGGGGTAGTCATAAGGTCAGAGATGCAAATGTTTCTGAAAATCCAGTTCATCCAATGTCTCATTCTCTCTGTCTCTGTCCCCTTCCAGAACACATTTGTTGGCCTGACCAACCTTGGTGCTACATGTTATGTTAACACATTCCTGCAAGTGTGGTTCCACAACCTGGAGCTGCGTAGGAGCCTCTATCAGTGCCACAATTCGCGAGCAGAAGAACACAACATTAACTCTGGTACAACAGCATAATTAATACTGGGATGCTTTCTCATGTTTGTTTATTCCATGATTTATGCCAGCATGGTTTAGCCAAATATTGCCAATTTTTTCACTTGGTTGTGCACATGTCTTAGATAAAGCACATACCACCAGCTTGCCATGTCATCCTGGGGTTGGACACTTTTCTCAGTACAAATGAGTGCAAAATGTCTACAAAAAATGTTTCAGGCTGTTGTGGAGTACAAGTCTAGCTAAGTCAAAAGTAGAATTCATCAAATCATTACCATCATCGTTACAGTTGAGATTCTTTTGCATTCAGATACACACAAGGTTCCAGATCAGGAACAAATATTTACACATTTGAGAGGATTATAGTTGGGTTGAAGCCCTTCTAAATATTCATTCAGAGTGACAGATTGTTAACCTTCACCGAGAGAATCTGTCCAGATAGATTTTATAACTGAAGAAATGAAACCAATGACCTCAAATCTAACCCCCTGCCAGTTTGATTTAGTTGTGCTTTGCATTAGGCAAACTAACAGTGGATGTATTTACTGTGTTGTTGGAGGTGATAAAGTGAACTGAAAACCCGATTGCTTATTTTTAATTAATTTGTTGCTGGGGGTCGTTCACAAGTTTGAGTGTGCCTCAGTTATTTTCACATGATTGACATGATATGACAAATGTAAAGGAAGGCTCACTTTGGTGTTGGCAAGTGTGACAGAGGCTAGCATTCAATGTACCTTTTGATGTAATGAAGGCCAGTTGTCCTCACAAGTAGATGTCTGTATTGTGTTTTTTCCCCAGATTATGAGCCCCAGTCAATTTGTGAGCATCTGCAGTATTTATTTGCTCTTCTGCAGAATAGCAACAGAAAGTACATCGATCCTTCAGGGCTGGTCAAAGCACTGGGCCTGGACACAGGACAACAACAGGTAAATCCAGACATATAGCTAGGGAGATGATCATAACTACAGAGCTGGTTTCACAGTTTGAAAGATAACTGTGATTATTTATTTCACTAGGGTTTGCTCATTGTGAAAATGATGTTGTGAATGTTCTCATGTAAGGCATTACAAAAGTATCACCCAACAAAAGTTTTTATTTGCTGATGTCATAATTATGCAGATGAATTAATGGTTTATTAGACCGTTAATGATTATAGGCTTGGTTTAACTTTCGAGCACTTAATTCAAACCTTTGATTTTCAGGATGCCCAGGAGTTTTCAAAGCTGTTCTTGTCTCTGTTGGAGGATACACTGTCCAAGCAGAAGAACCCCAACCTGCAGAATGTCATCCAGCTGCAGTTCTGTGGACAGTTCTCCTATGTTACTGTGTAAGGCCACTCAGTACTCAAACAAGTTGTTGTTTTTCCTTTGTGGAGGATCAGTTTATATTTTGTTACCTACGTGATATTGTTACCTCAGAGAGGGTGTTTCTGAGCATTCTGTCAGCACCCTCGGTTAGGGTTGGGCATCAGGAACCAGTTCCAACTTGGAACATGTTCCAAAGTGTCTATTGCACAGGAAATATTACGTAAGTTTAATCTTGATTCTGTTCATCTATTCCAAAACAAGTTTAACTCACATTAGTCACATTAGTACTGCAAATGCTCACCACATACATGTTTCTACGCCTGTCCTCTGCACCATTAGTTATACAAACTGAATGCCTGCGTGTTACTATGGTGTCCTTGTTCACAGCAGAGTTGTGTGAATGCTACCCACCATGGATTAAAGCAAAAACACAGTAGTTAAAGTAATAGTAAAAGTAGCAATGGTGGTGTCTTTTGTAGTTTCTGGAATATTTTGGGGCTTACTTCAGCTACTTTATTGTCACAACAGCAAAGTCCAAGCACATTCTCATGAAGCGTTTTGCAGCAGCATTTGCTAAATTTAGATGATTGCCATAAGACAGTCACAGAATTTGTGTTCACCTGCGAATAATGCTGGAGGACACTGTAGTAACATTACATGAACAGGGACTCTTCTTCTTTTCTGTGAAAAGAAATACAACACAGACTTTCAGTGCCTATTCTGCTCATTGAGGTGTGTTACAACTGACTGTAGGAGCATTATGACCCCTTACAGCAACACTTTACTGTGACTGCAGCAACATGCTGCTACTTATCTCACACACCAGGAGAGACTCACTTCAATAACAAAAACACTCATCTATGTCACCAACTTCCTTACTTAACCTCACTGCTTAAAAAACCATAGTAACCATAATAATTATTTTCACACTGATTCATTATTTAAGTTGAAGTACTAATAACACACTGGTGCTACCTGCCTTCTCAGTTGTTGCACCAGTGTGTGATTTGAGCTCTCTTTTTTTTCAGTATACAGTAATGATAATAATAATAATGCATTGGTTTTATACAGCGCTTTTCTAGACACTCAAAGACACTTTACATTGCATTATTCATTCACTCCATACTCGATGGTGGTAAACTACGTATGTAGCCACAGCTGTCCTGGGGTAGACTGATGGAAGCCAGGCTGCCAATCTGCACCATCGGCCCTTCCAACCACCACCAACCACTCACTCGCACACTGCATTCACCCAGGCACATGTGTTTGCATCCCTGCTTTGTAAACCCTCATTTTCCATTGATGTAAAGATTGGTTTAGACTCCAGACTTGATATTTACAAAATATTTAATTATTTTAGTCTTGTCACTAGTCTTTCCCCTTAATATCAGGTTGTCTGATATTACTCCTAGTGGGCACAGGATAAATTCCTTACTTGCTGGTCATCTGTTTATCGATAGACGCTACAATTTACAGATGTTCCTTAAACGTGCAGGCTACAGTCAACATTGTCTCAGTGGCTGTAGAACGGTGCACAGAGAAGCCACTTAGTTACTGCAGTATAGCAACACAGACAGGTGTATGACCAAACATTTGTTGATTTTATCAACACGGGTTGTTTTCTATATTCTCAGCTTCCTGTGAGTGAATCATTTAAGATTTCAATACGGCAGTTGATCATGCTCATTTAATTCAATTCAATTTTATTTATATAGCGCATATTTACAACACATGTCATCACATAGCGCTTATCATCATAAGGAAGAACAATTTAATTGTGGGAAGCAAAAATGGTGAATGTTGTTAAATGGTACGCCCCACACTTACATAGCATCTTTTGACTTTAGGTTCTCCAAAGCACCTTACAATGTGTTTCTAATTCACATATTCACACACACACATGCTCACACACCAATGAACAAGGCCTGCCTTTGGGAGCAACCAGGGTTCAGTGTCTTGCCCAGGGACACATTTGTTATTTCCTTGCGTGTACCTGCACTCTCATCATCATCAAGTGTGTCTGAGTCAGGATCTCTCTTTCTCCAACAGCCCCCTCCTCTCTCTCAGTTTGTTGTTTAATATGATCAGTTTATAAGCTGCTTTATCTTTGGAACACAGTAACATTTAAACAGATTGTTTCACATGTCGGTCAGGAAGAGACTGACTGAGCCAATGATATGGAAAAAGCACCACTTTCAACCACAATGGCTAGCATAGTAGCCAACTATGTCGGCTGGAGGGACACCAAAGCAGCCTAATGATCATCATGCACTTGCACTACTGTGACCACATGACATTTTAACTAACATGCTCTCAGCCTGGTTGCAGTGTGGAGCTCTGCTAAGTGTTTTCAGTCACATCCAATCTACTGTATACTGTCAACATCTGTTGCAGAATGTCACAAAATGTGTTGACCGTATATCAAAACTGTTTTGTTTGCACTGTCCAGTGACTTGTTGCACAATTCTTCTTTGCTGATGTAGACATTAGGCCTTAGTGTGTCCCCTTGGCAACCTGAAAGAACTGCAGGTTGAACCTCATTGTGAGTGAGGTGTCAGGCCTTGGCTCATAACTGACAACTGTATAGGCTGGCCTTTCTGTTTTTCACATAAAAGCTAAACAGTTGTTTGGATAAAGGACATTTACATTTGGACGTGTTACAAGTTTCTTTTAGACTGTGTCATATACTTGGCTTGGTCATGTCACAGAATACAATAATATGGAAGACAGGAAGAGGTTTTTGCAAGGGCGAAGTTTTCCTGTTGCTCAGAGAGATGTGCTGTTCTTTTTCTTACGGGATTTTTTAAAAAGTCACACTGTCTGGTGGCGTAACACTTTGATCAGACGTGCTACCAGTCAGAGGTGAGATTAGGTTTAACAGCCATTTCTTTAACATTTCTGAGATGCAAGGCTCGTTGTCATGTCAGTGAAGCAAGGTAGATACCTGAGGGCTGTACTACGAATCAAGTTTGACATAGCCAGAGTTTCTTGCTGCAAGTCGGCTTGACAAAAACTAAAGCCCCAGCCAGAGATAACAGCTATCACAAAGGTGTTCATGAACGTTCTTTGTCAATTCAGGCTTTCTGCTTCAGCCTATGTGCACATTCACTTGAAAGGGGGCATTTAACGCGTCATGTGACTCTTCTTCTGCACAAAATGGACCAATGGTGTCCTGCCTACTTCAATCAACGGGTAGTTTTAATGGAGAGCTACAAGGAGTATAAACATTTTTGACAGTAAAAATCATTGCTACTGCAAATGATGCAGGACATGAATGTTGGTGGAAAACTGTTCAATGTGTGGTTATATATTTGGAACGCAACAGCTGCACATTAGAGTTGTTATGTATATGTTGTATTGAAGTGCATTTATGCCTGAAACTGTCCTATAATGCAGGAAATCACTTGAAATTTTGGCCAAATCAAAGTGAAATGAATGTTATTATACAACACACATACAATGTGTGATACTTTAACTGCACAGCTTTATTCAGTACGATTAATATCGTACAGCTCAACTAGTTTGCAGATATAGCATAGTCCATCCGCTGAGAATAGAATAGAATAGAATAGAATAGAATGTTTTTATTGTCATTATACACAAGGTACAACGAGAACCTGTATCACTCATAAAGAATGGTTAGGAAATGCTTTGGTTAAAGGGAGATGCTTCTTCCAGCTGATTTAAATCCAAACCTTTCATCATAATCTACTCCAGGTTAGCTCTGCAGCATTAGTTACCACGGTGATCTAGCAGGTTAAAAGAGAGGCACCATCATGACACTGAAAACTCTGACTTTCAGCTCAACATACAGTGCTGTGAAAAAGTATTTTTAGTAAGAATTTGAGAAGGGGGCAAATACTTTTTCACGGCACTGTACCTCGCTAAGCCACTCATCCGCACTTTGTAGTACAGCCCTCAGGTGCGTTACAGTTTGGTTTCATAAACATAGATATTATGTCTTTATTAGGGTCATCATTTGGATTGGGACCAGAAACATCCAGAAGCTTT
This sequence comes from Chromis chromis, assembly GCA_900302755.1. Taxonomy (NCBI): domain Eukaryota; kingdom Metazoa; phylum Chordata; class Actinopteri; family Pomacentridae; genus Chromis; species Chromis chromis. Next base: position 10,684 of record OMNN01063664.1, read on the forward strand.
TTAGTTTTGATAAAAAGTGTGAGAATTATTATTTAGTGTTAAGTGGGGGGAAATGGAAGGTTTGGGACTTTATATCAAATTTAGATAATTGAAATTGACATTGCTTTTGAAAACAATGTTTTGCAAAAACTACTCTGACAAACTAACTTTAGACCATACATACAACCAATAAAAATGCAGTTCATTTGGTTTGACTTACTTCTAGGTGTAACCAATGTGGACGATCATCTGCACTGCCGTCCCGATTCTATGAGCTGGAGCTGAACATCCAGGGCCACAAGAACCTCACTGAGTGTGTCACAGAGTTCTTAAAGGTAACTTTCATTCTCTACCAAACTCAATGTTTGAGCACAGTAAAACATAATTGACACAACTAAGGAAGAAACGGCAGCACTGGACACACAAAACATTGGTCCACACACATTCACAGTTTGTTTCAGTGCCTGTGTGGAAAGAATGCCACAAAATAATGTGTTTTAAATAGACATGACAAAATAATAGTCTGTATCATCTGTACAGTCTTAATTGGAGGTTGATTTATTTGTATGTGCCCCATAGTTAAATTACTGGGTCTTCTATTATCTTGTAGTGTATCTATTTGTGTCCTTGTCCTAATGGTTACTTTGTGCCTCACCTTGAAGGAGGAGAAGTTGGACGGGGAGAACCGCTACTTCTGTGAGTGCTGTCAGAGTAAACAGAATGCCACCCGAAGGATCAGACTGCACAGCCTTCCTCCAACCCTCAACCTGCAGCTCATGCGCTTTGTCTTTGATAGGTCAGCCATCACTTTGTCCTGCTTTCCATGTGTAAACAGGCATAGCATTAGTACAACAGATTATTTTACTTTGGAAAGGCAAAATACAGCTGCTTATTACATTTCTGCCAAATCCAATTTTACTCAGTTAAATTCTGATGCCATTGTGCTTTCAGTTGTTTTGAGAACTGATTCTTTACTGAACTGTCTTGCTTTCTTCAGACAAACAGGCCACAAGAAAAAGCTCAACACTTTCATAAGTTTTCCAGAGCAACTGGACATGGGACCTTTCTTGGAAGGAAAACCAGGTATTTGCAGAATTATTCACTGTGGCACATTTTCATTCTACACTTTCCCTCACTAATCTAACTAAAATCAAGTCCTTTGAATTCATGTTCAAGAGTGAAATGTGGAGTGGTCCTACAACAACTTCACTGCTTGCTAAATTTTAAGTGTTTACCGAGCAAAACATTGCTTGCCTGATGATGCAACATGTCATCCCCCAGCAAGAGCAAGCATTTATTGATGGTGGTTCCAAAGTAAGTATGCTGTTTGTGTGTGCTTTGGCTTCTCCAGACCAGAAGTGTGTTTATGAACTGAGTGCAGTACTGATCCATCGGGGAATCAGTGCCTACTCAGGCCACTACATTGCCCATGTGAAAGACGCTCGTACTGGCGACTGGTACAAATTCAATGATGAGGAAATCGAGAAGATGGAAGGCAAGAAACTCCAGCTTGGTATTGAGGAGGACATTGGTGAGTCGTGTTAAATACATACTGTACAGTTCCATCTTCCTGAAATCCGAAGACACCCAATGTACTGTTATTTTCAAGGCATCAGTGTCATTTGTAATGTACAGTATGTTCCTTACAATATAAAACATCATACTGTAAACTAGCTGATGTTTTCAATCGCAGCCAAGAAGTTTTTTTTTTTTTAAACTGCAAAATATAGACTTAAAGACTTACAGAGTACTACCTGTTATCCACCTCAGAATCATGTGTGTAAATGTAAACACTTGGTCAAAGTTGTTTATCTTGTTTCTTGGTCTTCTTACTCCCTAGCTGAGACAGTGAAATCCCAGACAAGAAAGCCAAAGTGCAGTAAAGGCTACCACTGCTCCAGAAATGCATACATGCTTGTGTATAAGGTCCAAGAAGAGGAGAGCTTAGATCCCTCTAGGACCAATGTTGACGTGCCTGGTAAGTAGTGGAACTTTCATAAATGTCTTTGTATGTGTGTAACAACAACATGCCTTTTAAGCAGTTACATTGTGTTATTTTTTAACCTAAACAAAAATCTAACCTACTACCTGGTGCATGCTGTGTTGTGTGATGGTCTTTCCTTTCTGTCCTGGCTTCCAGCTTTCCTTCAGAGGTTGGTAGACCAAGACAACCATAAATTTGAGGAGTGGTGTAATGAGATGGCTGACATGAGAAAACAGAGCGTGGATAAGGGCAAGGCCAAACATGAAGAGGTGAAGGAGCTCTACGACCTTTTACCTGCAAGAGACGGTCGGTAAAACATTCCTTAATCATCCACAGCCAACTTAACAAACACTACAGGGTCCACACATTTGTCATTATTTTCAGTTAAGAACACTCTAAAATGCAGACAGTAGTGGCAGGATGTTACTGAAACTGTACAACAGCTCCACTGCCGGTAGTAACATTGCTAGTACAACGCCCTACTGAACCAACAAGTGATTGTGATTTTTTACCAAATGCAAATAATGTATCATGATATTGTGTAACCTAATTATATGCACACTTAAAGCACACACTTAGCATTTGTTTTTACAGCCTATTGATATGTTAGAAACAATATACAGAGAGCCAGCTGTTATCACACATTGTTTGGTTTTGTCTGTCTATGATGTCTTGATGTGTTCCTCTGCTTTCCCTCCACAGGCGAGCAATATGAGTTTATCCCCCTGGATTGGCTGAAGAAGTGGCTTGATGACTCCACTGCCACAAAAGAAATTGACTGCTCCTTTTTCCTGTGCTCTCATGGCAAATTGCACCCAGACAAGGTGGGAGAATCCAAGAGGGTTTCCCTGCAAGCTGCACAACTCCTTTACGAGCGTTACGGTGGAGGGCCAAGACTGGACGGTTAGTCAAACACAGGGATCTGCTCTCATATCAAATCATGAGCTGTAAATGAAGTATAAGGGCATCTAGTCACACATCCATCACAGTGATCAATTTATTGTTCGAAAATTCTGTTCAATAATCCAGCCACAAAAATGAGCTCATGCTAGCACTGAATGGCCGTAACAATGGTTTTAAGCTTGTTTAATGTTGTCTTCACTTCACCTGTCTTTCCTTCACTCCACTCATGGCTGTTGCACTAAGTTGTGTCTGTTTGTTTTCACACATGAGTTTGCTCGAGTCTGTGGTACATAGTCCACTCTAGTCCACGGATATACATGAGTGGACAAGGAGAGGAGAGCAGGGTAGAGACTCTCACACTGAGGTGAACTGAAACAAGTGTACATAAATTTGGTAAATAACATAAATAATATACGTTGTTTTGAGTGATCAGACTTCCTTTGACAAAGAGATGTGGGAGGTCACAGTTTTAAAGGCAGAGACTTGCAGAAACTCAGATTACAACCATTGCAACCATTATGCTACTCCTTGGTCTGTGAACTACTGTTGCGAAGTTTCACGTTTGGAATTTGGTTGTCTCCATCTTGGTCTTCTGAAGCTCATTTCCACCAGGAAATGTTGAAGAATCCTTCAAAAAAAAATTCCTGGATCCAGATGGTAATCCAGAACATCATTCCTTGTCCCATTATCAACATTTCCTGAAAATTTCATTGAAATCCATTCATAACTTTTCAAGTTATCTTGCTAACAGACAAACAAACAAACAGATAAACGCTGGCAAATACATAACCTGGTGGAGGTAACAAGCAGGAGAACACTGAACATGGTGAAACAGTAGCAACCTGTCAATCACATGGTAGCTCTGCCCTAAAACATACTCGGCTTTATTGTCTATTCTCCTCTAAACTGGACCATAATTTATAAAATAAACATCATGCTGTATTGAAATGGACTTGAAACTAGTGACTGATACCATAAACTCATTAGTGAAATTAGTCTGCAACCATTAGGTAATGGATCGAGAAGTAGGGTTATTTTCTCGTTGGTCTGACTCAGTAGTATGCGGGTAGTAGCCTCGGCTCATTTCTGTGGCTTTGTCCTTCTTTCCACTATCTGTGTGTTACCGTTTACTTCACAATGGGAAACAACAACAGCAACGTACCACACTGGAAATGTCAAGTTTTGCAGTAGATTTGTATCATCACAACGGCTGCCCTGCTAGTTTTTCATTGTTGTTTTTTTTCGCAGTGCACTATCCATTTTAATGTAGTGCTAATCGGCCTGCATGCAAATGTGCAACCGCCACAATTCCACCCTTCACTATTTTGAGGGAACAACTGTGATTGATTTAAAGAAAAACAAACAAACCAAAGCAAAGCAAAAGAAAAGCACAATAATAGTGTGGTACAGCCAGACCGGTATGTAGGAATGGGCTGGCAAACGGAGACTGTTTCTCGTAGACTTTTATACAGTCAGACTTCTTTTTGCAATAAGGGGAGTTTCCCCCTGCTGGCTGTTAGATACAGTGCGTACAATAAGTCACTTGTGCTGTGACTTGACTTGTCAGACCAGCAAACTACATCTATCTTTTCTATTCTTTCTATGATGACAACACACACAGTGAGACTTCATTCTTGCAAAGGACACCATTGCTCCACTGAACCTTTATGGAGCAGATGGTACATCTTTTCATGGCTTTTGGGTGCTCGTAGGGTCCTAATATTTCAGTATTTTTTATAAATTAATTTTACAAATTGTAATTATGTTGCTTGTCTAGTATTTGAAATAGGCTTTTTTCAATTCAATTCAGTTTTATTTATATAGCGCATATTTACAACACATGTCATCACATAGCGCTTTTGTTTGGTTTGCAAACGGATAAGCACTTTGGTCAACTCTAGTTGAAACATTTAAAACTATTTAAAACACAGTTTATAATTAAACTTGACTGTTGTCAGCTTCTGTGTTAATTCTATTTCTATGTTCAAAATCTCACATATTTCACCTTTCAAGTGTGATGAATCAGTTGCTGACGAATCACTACCCTTACTAGTTTACTGGAAAATGACCCTACCCTTCTTTGTCAGATTAGAAACTTTCTATACAAAGCACTACCTGCCTCTAGAGACGTTGTTAATTCTTGCCGTTCCTAAAACCACGATGTTTGTCTTTTACATTTTTATATACCCCATTTTGTGTGTTTGTTTAGCCTCGTCTCTGTGTAGAGAGTGTGTTGGCCAGCGATGCAGAGTGCTTCGGCTAAAGAACCAGCTCAATGAAGACTACAAGGAAGTCTCCAATCTGGTCAAACGAACGCTCAGGTAAACACTCTTAGGTAGATGAATTGTAGTGTTGTGCGTTAACTCAAGTTTAGATAAGTCTGTCAATTTAATTATTTGTGTGTGTCTGTGTTTGTGTGTGTCTGTGTGTGTGTGTGTGTGTGTGTGTGTGTGTGCGCGGTTGTGCCACAGTGGGGAGGGCTACTGGGTGGGCAAAGCATCTCTGCGTAGTTGGAGGACGCTGGCTTTGGAACAGCTGGAAGAGGATGAACATGAAACCAAACACAGCAATGGCCAGACCAATGGACAGGGACCACACACTAACAACATCAAAGGTAGGGGGAATGGATGGGATTTTGTATCTCTCTTTGTCTTCTAATCCATTGTGGCTCTTGTAGTGTGTTTTTTCATGTCAGCCAAACTAAAAGCAGAAAATGGCCACATTGTGTACATGGCATTTGCTGATTTTATCACTGAAAATGAAATACATTTGGCTTGGAGATGAAATGTCAGTAAGAATCATCTATTATACTTGATGATAATGGAAAAATGAATTTGGTGCATTGTTAAACCATTAGGAACTGCCTTAAGCTGGCATAGCAGCAACCAGCGTAGCTTTAACTGGATTTTTGAAATCAATATGGCAGTGCCAATATGTGTATAAAGGCTGAACTTGTGGAAACGTATTTTATGTTTTTAATGGGAAATCACATGACACAATACAAACTGTAAAAGTAATA
>OMNN01063664.1:26255-36827 GCA_900302755.1 Chromis chromis
ATACTTCGGGGGGAGGGAGCGGGGGGGAGGGGGGCACCAAAATTTAATCACCTGTTCCTTGTCCCATTATCAGCATTTCCTGAAAATTTCATCAAAATCCGTTAAGAACTTTTCAAGTTATCTTGCTGACAAACAGACAGACAGACAGACAGATAAACTTGGCGGAGGTAATAAAGGCTTGAAATATTTCAGTTGATGTGTACTGAGTCTAGAATATATATATATTTCACTTTGAGCCATGTCTGATGCAAAATATTGGACCTTTTCTGTCATATTCTAATAATATGAGATGCACCTGTATACTGCTTGATTGTTTATCTGTCTGAACCCTGAGCAGTTTCTGTCTTCCATCTTTTGCTCTTGTCACATTTTCCTCACTGTGGGCTCATTGTTCACTGCAACATGAAGTCCTGCACCTCTATGGAGACAGCACAAATATGGCAAACACAAACATTCCCTATGTGCAGTATGACACTGATACAAATGCCATAGATCATAAAGAAGAAGGAGAAAATTAATGTACTTTTTTTTTTTTATTGTTTTCCAAAATTGGATTTTTTTTTAAATGGAATCGGCATATACATTTTTTCAAATGCAAAACATGTTATGTTATGATGTGTTCATATATGGCCATTAAAAGAGCAATTAATACACAATAATTGCTTCACAGGTCCATATATGAGTACCTTTAAATTCCACTGTTGTAAACTCTGTTGGTCCTGTGACGTTACACAGCTGCTCAGTGGAAGAGTACCATGAGGTGGTCGATGATAAGCTGAGCAATGTTTGTGTCACACCATCATCTGAAAAGCATATCATTCAGTTTTTAATATAGTTTTATGTATTAAAACTTTGGAAAAACGAAAACATGGGCAGCCAATAAAAACTAGATCCATGAACCGAAACTTTAAAAAAAGAAAAAAAACACTGACTGTAGATATTTAAATCATTTAAAATCATCTGTCGACAAACTTTTTAATAGGCCTTGTCCACAAACTCAATCATCTCCCCCTGGACACAACAATCTTGGCAAACCAGCTCAACATTCATGTTTGTTCAATCCACCACCTACAAACTCTAGAACAGTGGTTCTCAACTGGTGGGTCGGGACCCAAAAGTGGGTCGTGAAGCCATTTTTAGAGGGTCACAGAAGCATGCCCCTCCAAAAAAAGTAGTGGTATAAAGTCTTTTATTTTAAAGGACGTGTTTCTTATGACACAGTTCCAACAGCAGGATATTTAGTGGTGGTGACACCAGTAGTTGTCCACTATTAACCTCTAGATGAGGCTCTGCCAGCTTAGTGGAGACATTTATGCTAAAACGTGACAAAAATAAACCAACATGTGCTCAGAATCTGTCAGAATGGGACAGAATATGACCAGAACTTGGCTAAAGGGTCCAAATATACCAACATGAGCAAAACATAAGACAAACTTTTCCCAAGCTGTAGCAAAATGTGTTGAGATACACCCAGATAAACTTTAGTTTGTTAACAGGAACAGCAACCTGAGAACATTTGGGTCGCGACGTTATTAATAGAGACATAGTGGATCCTGATGGGGGACCAGTTGAGAACCACTGGTCTAAACTGGATCCTGATGCTGGACCAGTTGAGGACCACTGGTCTATAGTGGATCCTGATGCTGGACCAGTTGAGGACCACTGGTCTATAGTGGATCCTGATGCTGGACCAGTTGAGGACCACTGGTCTATAGTGGTTCCTGATGCTGGACCAGTTGAGAACCACTGGTCTATAGTGGATCCTGATGCTGGACCAGTTGAGAACCACTGGTCTAGAAGACATCCTATGCTGAGGACACTGAGACAAAATTGTTAACATTTAAGTATACAATATATTGTAATCAGACTGCATATTCAAATATTTTGGTCATTTATTACAGAGTGAAGAGACAGAATGAGAGAGTAAGAAAAGCAGTAATGGTCTCCATTCAGGGACAGTACAGCACATTGTTGGTCCTCGTCTTTAGCCTTAAGGTATAATACCTGCACTTATAGCACACATTATTGTGTTGTCGGACAAATTTTAAATTGCTGTTTTGCACATCACTCAATAAAGAACCTACAATGACTAACATGTTTAAAAATGTGCAAGTTTACTAAAAATCAAATCTGAAATCTGTCATCTACAGTATTCAGACTTGTTATCCAGTACTTGGTAGACTTTTTTTGTACTCTCAAACAAGTCTTAAAACAAGCCACAGTGAGTTATACTGTCAAACTGTAGTCACACCACATTCCAATGGTTTCAGATGCACTTCAGGCAATTATATGTTTTTGTATTACAAGATTTCCCAAATGACATGTTTAAAATGATCACATGAGGTACTCTCTCGTTAAAATGCACACATTGCATACTGTACATTTCCAGAACAGAAAATCTGAATGTTGAATAAAGTCAAGTTCAAAATTCTTGTTTCACTTTGTTGAGATATTAGAGTCAAAGAGTCGTTTTTACAGATGGAAAACTGGATATCTCTTTTCAACACTCCATAAACCAACAAATATTAGGGGGAAAAAATCCAGAAAAATAAAACCAACACTTTTTACCACGTTTTCAGGAGTACAATGTTCTAAAAGATCAGGCTATGAATGATGTACAAACAAAGCCCTCTGTAATAAAGACAGGGCTGAAACTGTGTCTGTAAAGTGTCCCCTAGTCAGCTGGGATAGACTCCAACCCTCTGCCACCCTACTGAGGAAAGAGGTGTAGAGATCATTTAGAAATAACAATGGATGAAAGTGGAAAGTTTGATGTAGGTAACATGCTACAGTGGAGTTTCTCAGAACAAAACATACATTTTTATTGGAAAATACTATTTACTATATAACAGACAGACTTAGACAGACTTATGTCATTCAGTACACAACAAGTGCACACAGAATGAAATTCTGTTGCAATTAGCTCAGCACAGATTTAGAATCTAAAAGTAAAGAGAGTCCCAGTGATTTTCTCTGCTGCCCTCACCACTCATATCCTTCCAGCCAGAGGTGCTGCAGCCTCCACACCACTGCAGCTGGTCAGAATACTCTCTATGGTGCTTCTGTAGAAGGTGGTGAGGATGGGCGGGGGGACTCTCCTCATCCATCTGTGATGTGCACCCCCAGGAACCTAATGCAGCTCACCACCTCCACAACCAAGTTGGGAGGGGAGCATGGCTGGGCTGGTTCTTCCTTAAGTTTACAATGATCACTTTGGTTTTGTCCACATTCAGGATCAGGTTATTGTCTGTGCACCAGCCCACCAGCTGCTCCACCTCCACTCTATAGCCAGGTCGTTGTCCCTGATGAGGCCCACCGCTGTTGTGTCGTCCCCAAACTTCACAATATTGGTGGCAGCCCTGTGCTGAGGGTGATGATGGCACCTTACATGTACGTCACCATGAAACCTCCCCAGTTCATTACTTAGCTGTGTACTGTGAAGTGCACACAATAATTCAAAATTCGATTTTTATATGTTATCAGATAATAATTATGCCATAATTCATCATTATGGCATTATTAATTAATTCATAATTAATGCACTTTTTCACTTAACTTCGTTTTCAGTCAACATGACAGACAACATGCTGTACCTGTTCATCTCTTGTAGAATAAAAGGTGAAAGAATAGGACTTTAATAAATCAGGCTTTTAGCAGATCTTCCACGGTGACACATTTATGATGCTGCTGGGGAACGAATCTTAGGATCGTACAGAAACACAGAGAAGGCTTGGGGAATTGTTCCCTGCTGGTTTGGTTTTAGTTGAACTTGAATCATTGACTACTGAAGTGTACGCCATGCAGAAGAGGGTTGATATTTGTGGATGTTCAATGTTGCGTCCGTATTTTCAACATTTTTCTGAGCGGCGGCTGTGAACCGTTCACTTCCGGTCTGTAGCTGCTGAGTGCTGCCTGCAGCTAACCACCGAGGCTAGCTGGTAGTTCAACGACTGTTTGCCATCATTGTAGAACAAAGACACAAAGCTCCGCAAAGCAGTGTATCAGTCAATCAATGAATGTCTGGGAGTATTTCACTAACCGGGTTTTCAATATGGCAGTTTGAAAAAAAGTCTAACTCATCGGAGTGATAACCGGAAACGGTCCCATTTGTTTGCCGGACCGCCTGTCGCCATTTTCAAAACGGCTAAGCTTTATTGCGCACATCAGACTGTTCAGCAAAGAAGTTTAAATAAAGAGACGGATCGTTTGAATTACTGAAGGTAAAGACGTCCCCTGACTGGAGGCTCTATATCCGCCGGTCTTCTGGGGTTTCTTCCACTAGAGCTGCTGCTGAATCCATCTGGCTTCCACATACAGAACATGAATTAGTTTCCCTCTCTAGATAACCGTAGCATTAGCTAGAGCTAGAGATGGAGCTAACATGGAAACACTGATCACATGTAGACCACTTGCTTTGTAACATTGTGAAGAAACTGTAGCTTACAGCATTTGGCACGACGAACTTTAGTTATTTCGTTTATCGATTTCACATTTGCAAATTCTAAATGCTTCAGTTTAGGAAACAGTATGTGTCGCGTCTGCCCCAGAGCTGACCATGTCTTTATTACATGACCTTATTGATCTACAATGTGCAATACTTAGCTGCTGCCATGAAGGAGCTGTTCAGCTTCAGGGATAGTTAACAGAAAGGCCCTATTGTTTTCCTATTGGAAGTATTTTATTATTATCATTATTAGTTATTTATTTAACTTAACTCAGCCACAGCTCTTTAAGAACGGTTCTGTCTCCTGTGTCATTTAAAAACTAATAAATACATGTTTGAAGCAGGCAATATCTCTAAAATTCTCATCTCTGCATTAGAATATAGAGCAGTTAATAGTTTGATTGGGTCTCATGCAGTAAATGATCCATCACATGTTTTAAATATTGAACTGAGGCTTTAGAAACATATTACAATATTTGTTTTAAAAAACTGCAATAAAACATTTTGCCCAAATCCTTCAGCAGTAATTTTCTCTTGCCTTTTATAAACACATAACTCAAAGACTGCAGAGACTTTTTATGAATATTAATTTACTGATTTGGCATACTTCCAGTGCACAAAGCTTGTACATGACAGAAGTAAAGGTCCTACTAATGCATTTCCCACAGTCAGCAGTAGACTATGGAGGCCAGTGTCCTTTCCCATCCTAAACCCCTCTCATTAATGCAGTGCTCCTTATTGTTAAGCCTGTGCCATTCTGCCAGTGAATTCAAATGAAGTGCTCAGTGTACTGACTACGTTTTAAATACTCAACATTTTTGCTCGCTGCTGAAAATACAGAAACAAATGCTGTTCATTTCTCAAGTGATGATGTTCTCTACAGACCAGAGGGAGCAGAACATTCTGCCTCCAGACCACGAACCAAAATGATGGAGTTACCAAACTACAGCAGCCAGCTGATGCAGCAGCTGTGGGCCCTGAGGAAGGAGGGCCACTTCTGTGACTGCACCATCCTGGTGGGAGACAGCAGTCACCGTGCTCATAAACTGGTGCTGGCTGCCTCCAGCCTGCTCTTCAGGTAGCGTGAGCATGGGATCTGAAAGGTCATTGCAACACTGGTTTGCAGGTGTATTATTAAAGTGAGATATTTGTTGAATTAGAACTCATACCCAGCACGTGGTTTAAGGTCACATCTCTGCAAGCTATTAAAAACAAGTTGATCGTCAAAAGATCGTTCTTCAGCTTGGACAAAGGAATTTAACTAAGTAATCTTACAAATCTTAACTCAAGGTCCAGCCAGCAGATTGTGTGGAACATTTTTATATGAAGATGGGGAGACATAGTTAAAAGCTGCAGAAACACCTAATACAGTAACTGGACCTCAAGTTAAGATTGTTTTGACAAAATGTCCATCTGGGGGCCAGATGTCAGGCTTTATATCTTCCTAAATAAGTGAATATACTGGATGCTGAATAGATCCATCACAATTACACAGTACATCCTGTGGACCTGTGGAACATTTGCCTTTATGATATGTATGCTTATATTTGATGTATGCATTTACCATGTACCCACCAGAGGGTCCAATCCGGCTTGCGGTGTGTAAAAATTACAGAGAAGACATTACCTGCAAATTGTTAATTTTTAAAACTGTAAATTTAAAATAATTTCTACTGTGATTTGTAAGTGGTAATGCACATGTGTAAATGATAACCTGAGGCATGATATTGTTGAAATTGCATTTATTTTTCTTAAGAAATTTCAGGTTGTTCATAATGTTTTGTAAAAAGATAGTAAGTTAAATGTGAACATTTTCAGAATGTACTTTTTTGCACTAAAACAAAGGGGAACATTTGGAGTTATCGTTATCTTTGGTTCACTATTCTCTGATTTTACTGGTCCAGCCCACTTGAGATCAGACTGGGCTGTATGTGGCCCCTGAACTAAAATGAGTTTGACACCCCTGGTCTATGCAAACCCCAACCCTCACCAAGATCAGCCTAGCCCGTGACACTTTGATAGGTGTAAGCTGAGTTTAATGTTTACGCCTTGCATGTTAGATGTCCACATTCAGCCCTTTAATAATGAATTTGATGCTCAGATGTTGTCAGTTCTGTGACATGAACATCTAACAGATGTTGTCCTTGTAGTTTATCTGCTGTTAAAAACACGATTTAGTGTTTTTTGGTCATGCAACACATTAATATTAATTAGAGGATTGTGAAAAGACGGGAGTAAGAAAAGGAAAGATGTCAGATGATCAGTTTGTTTTTTTGTTATGGGTGAATTTTTAAAAGAGATAAAATGATCTTGTCTGTCAGGTCTCTGCTGGAAGGCTCTGACACCATCTCCATCGACACGACTGTGGTTTCCTCGCAGGAGTTTGACTGTCTTCTGGACATGGTCTACACCGGCAAGCTGCCCCTGGGCAAACACAACGTCAGCCGCATCGTCACTGCTGCAGACAGTCTACAGATGTTTGACGTAGCTGTTGGCTTTAAAAATGTCCTCACCAGCCTAGTGGCTCAGACACCCCCGGTCCCAGTACATTCTATGCAAACCCCAACCATCACCAAGATCAACAAAGCCCAGAGCATTCAGCCTGAAGGTTTAGCCTCAACCAGCAAGGATGACGACATGGAGATTAGGGCTGAACTGAAGAAGGAACACTGTAAGGGTGAAAGAGATGACATGGAGCAACCAGCATGCAAAAGGCCCTGTGTGGAGCTCTCTGACACCTCAGGTCAGTCTCAGTTGGTTATCATATTAAAAATCCATTTTTTGGGAGTTTTGAAAAATGAGTTGAAAGCATAAATGTTTTGACTTACACTTCGTTTAGCATGAGTGGATCACATGAGATAATCCAAGACAAATCCAACAATAAACATCACAACCACTGAACGTTATTTGTTTGCACAGGGTCTGAAGAAGCCAAATGTTCAGAGAGCACAGTGGAAGAAAACAAAACGCAGGCAGCCGAGGTATCTAGTGAGCCTGCTCTTCTAAAACATTCCTCTCAGTTCGTGGAGCTCCTCACCACCATGTCATCTGTTGTGGAGCTGCTAAGCCAGGCAGCACAGTGCAGCCTGGATGAACAGCAGAGACAGGTAGAACAGCTGTTTTTATAGCTACAGTTAAAGCCTTCAATCTTAAACTGTTGTTACCATGTTTATACAAGAAACCATTTTCCCTCCAGGGTTCCTACAGGGACTTAAAAAGTCTTAAAAGCATTGAATTTATGAAATTGGAAATAATACCTTAAAAAGTCTTGAAAAAGTCTTGAATTTTGATATCTGGGTCTTAAATGTTCTCCTTGCCACATTACTTGAAAGTTTTAAATGTCAACCACGGTTATTTTCAATCAAGTGACGGGGCGGAAACAATAATTTAGAACGCAACGCAGCCCAGGAAAAAAAAATACAGTGAGTGAAAAATTAAGATAAAAGATCAAGCGCCAGCACCACAACTGAAGAGGACAGGTCACTAATATATTCTTTGACCACAACACAAACGCAGGTCAAAACCTTTTTTTATTACCTAGCTAGGCTACCCATTTCATGTAGGGGATATGGGGAAATGTAAATTTAATCAAGCGTGGTTAGATAAACAAGCTTATCGATGTTGGCTTTAACCGGTGGACAAAAATGTGTTCAAGGCTTTTTGCACCGTGTAGTACCGACAAAACTGCTTACATAGCAATTCCATACTTCAGCCTATTTTACAACCATGTTCTGCATTCCCCAGCAGCTGCCTACTGAGCTCCTTCCTGCTGTGACCTGCACATTGCTCCATGTCCAGTGTGAATGACATCAAAGTGAATGAAAGCTGAATTAATCTGTCACAAATCTGGAAAAACATTATTTTCCCATTGTTAAATTAGTATGAACAAAAAGCAAACAATTAAAACAGCAGAACCAAAAGCACACAGACATGCTACTAACAAAATCTAAATTGTGAATCCAGTCAAAGTAGGAATACAAGGCATATCTGTGACCTTATTTTAAAAGAATGAAGGCTGGGTTTTCTCTGCAGTTGTCAGTACAGGCTCCTGCTGCTATTTGAGAGTTTGCGGTACATTTCTGCTCCTGCCAGGTTGTGCTTCAGTGCTGTGAGGAGGCAGATCCCAGCAAAGTGTTGGAAAAGCTGATGAGTAAAGTGAAGGACAGGCTGATCAGTGAGGGAGCTCTTCTCAAGCTCCTCCGTACCGTTCAGCAGAAAACTTTGTCCTGCTTCCCCTCACCACTGCTCTCTCTGCTGGAAGAGGTGGAGAGGAACACACAGCAGCCTGATGAAAGCCCACCGAGAGGTAAAGTCGAGCACATTGTGATTGCTTGAGCAGATGTATTCACTTTGTATTCTTAACTTTTTCTCCATCTTTTCTAGTCTGCTCAGAGAATGGTACCACAAGTGAAGAAAAACAGAAGGAAGAGGTAGAAGATGAAGTCAGTAAGGAGGAGACTGAAGAGGACAAGAAAGATACAAATGCTAGGACAGAGTCTTCGTCCCCTCCCCCCTCCTCTTCCCCTTCCTCCCACAATAAGCCCTTTGCCTGTCATTGGTGTAAGAAGAGTTTTGATTACAAGTGTCGAATGCTGGCCCACACAAAGCGCTGCTCCATGTCTCAGGAGTGTGAGCAGCAGTGCCCAGAGTGCCCCGAGAAACTGGCCAACCAGCGGGCTCTGCAGCGCCACCGGGCTGAGGTCCACCGGAACACTGCACGGGTCAAGAAGAAAGTGGCCTGTGACCTCTGCGGACGCACCTTCGCCCACCCTTCAGGTGAGAACTGGCTGATGCAGGGAAAGTTATCACACCTGAAAGTGCAGGTCCTTGTGCTGTGTTAGGAATCAAACAGTATCACAAAAACTCATATCTTATACAGGCTAACAGGGACAGAAACAAAACAGAAACAACATAATGCATGTGCATTAGTCTAACTATGTACCGTACACAACAGAGGTAAGTATTCCAGATAGTATAACTTCACAGTAATTGTATGACATTTAAGTTGAACAGTTGGTATTTGCTCTTATGTTAAATTAAAAGCTAATAGTTTAGATTTACTATGTTACAAATACAGGCCCCACAGTAGGAAGTCAATGCAACAAAAGTAAGAACATGATTCATTAATGAGATTCACATCTTTTATTTTTTCTAAATTTGTGTCTACCTATCTTCCTCAGCATTGAGGATAGCAGTGTTGCACTTTTTTCTGGAGAGGTGTTCTGCCATTCTTCAGAGTTTTTTTCTGATTTTTTTATAGCTGCTTTTTTGCTGGAAGGGTTCAGTTCAATTAAATTTTATTTACATAGAGCGAATTCACAACATATGTCATCTCACAGCGTTTAACATACCTTACAAATTATACACAGAACAGAAAACAGAAAACCTAACAATCCAAAGTTGCGTTTGGATTCCCTATGAGCAAGCAGTCAGCGACGGTGGGAAGGAACCAAAAAAACCCTCAGACAGAACCAGGCTCAGGGAAGGCGGCCATCTGCCTCGACTGGTTGGGGTGGGTGGGGATGAGGAGGGAGGGGATAGCAGGAGAGGTTGGGGTGGGGATGGCAGGACAGCAGGTGGTGAGACCAGTGGCTGCAGATCAGAGACGTGTCGCTCCAGATCTAGAGACATCTGCGGAAAACACAAGCACAGGACACAGGACCTCGGGGAAAACACAGAGTTAGTGATTATGTAATAATAATCTTGGATAAATATAACTGGGTATCATCTGCATAACAATGGAAATGTATGCAGTGCTTCCAAATAATTATTCCTAGGGGAAACATGTACAAAGTAAATAATATTTGTCCTAATACAGAACCCTGTGGAACTCCATAACTGACTCTGGTGTGGGGGGAAGAATCATCATTAAGATGAACAAACTGGAATCTGTCTGATAAATATGATTTAAACCAGTTTAGTGCTGTTCCTTTAAGTCCAGCAACATGTTCCAGTCTCTGTAATAAGATTCTGTGATCAACTGTGTCAAATGCAGCACTGAGATCCAGCAGAACCAGTATAGAAACTAGTCCACTGTCTGAGGCTATTAGAAGATCATTGGTGACCTTCACGAGTGCTGTCTCTGTACTATGATGGATTCTAAATCCTGACTGACACTCTTCAGACAA
>OMNN01063670.1:0-18432 GCA_900302755.1 Chromis chromis
CCTACAACGCTGCCATGTGGGACTCCACATTCAGTTTTAGGTAGTGTCAAGTTTTCATCAATCACTTGTGTGCAATTTGAGATACAATTTTAATTTTTAACATTTTAAGCTTCCTGAGCTAATCTACGGTATTATTTGCATTTTGCAAATCTATCATAGTAATTACTAATCATGTGAAAAGCTAACATAGACCCTAAAAACAGAGGCAAACTTTTAAACAAAGAGACCTGGTGTTGACATGTCCCTGCTTTAGATGATTCTCTGACTTAAACATCTGCAGTAGAGTGGAGCTCCACAGCCACTTTGCTAGCTTCCGTGTCATGTTTGTCTGTTCAGGGTTATCTGAGAACCCTCCAAACACTTAAACCTCAAGTGTACTATTTGATGGATACGATGGTGTCATTCAAGATGGTCCAGATAGCTTGAATGCATGCTAACACCTCAGGGTCAACAACGATTAAAAAATTAACATTTAAGTTAAATCTTAGCTTTTTCTCACATAATATGATGTGTAGATTAAAGGTAAAAAAAAAAAAAAAGAAAATACAAAATGCATTCATGTTAAATGATCAGTTTTTATCTAGCAGGGATTTCTAGTACCACCCTGATTCTAAAAGTGAAGGTGGTACAGAGTGGGCCCACTTACATTAACCCAAAAATAAGAAACTGAAAGCAAACAGCAGCTTTGAAAAACAATCTCACCACCTATTTTGAATCAACTTTTATGTTTTGAAGATATTAATCATTTAACAAGGCATAAGTAAATAGGCATGGGAAGCCAAGTCTTTGGAGGACAAAAGGATGATTTGGTTCCTCAGATGTAGAACTTAAGAGCTAAGTTGATTAAAGGGCCCATCAGGGTAGTTAAAGCACATTTGATCATTAAAACATCTTGAGATGTAAGACATCTGCAAAGATCCTGATAACCTGAGTCTTTAAAGATTAAAATCAAATTACTTCAATAGATTTTGCAATGTGACTTTCCAAAATCGGCTACTGAAAGACCAAAGAGGTAATCACAAGAGATTTTCTTCATCCATTTTGAATCTTAACATTAGTTAAAAACAAAAATAGCAACAAAAGCAAAGGAAATGACCTGTTGTCTCACAAGTACTTGAATATTAGCACTGATTTGAAGCTGAGCTGAAAATCTTGCTTTGCGCAAAAAGTACACCAAAGAGGTTTTTTTATTCTCAGGAAACTGAAGTCCTTTTTGACTCCTTTGTATTCTATACATAGCAGTCTTAAAGAGTAATTTAACACCAGTGCCAAAGCATTAGGGTCAAAAGTGAATTTTAACACCAGGCTACATTCTATTATATACTTAATTTTATTCTATTTTATGGTCTTGTTCTGCTCATATCACTAATGTATTCATTTTTGTAGTGGTCCGTCTTATTATACAGACTTTCACCAAAAAAATCACTACACTCTGTGGCGAGAACAACACAGATAATCTGGTAATACAAAGTAAGAGTTGAAATGCAGAGAGAAAAGGTAATGGACTGCACTTATATAATGCTTTTTTACCTTAGTGGTCTACAAAGTGCTTCCCAGTATTTGCTCTTATTCACACGTACTCTCTCACTTGAATTGTGGCAGAGCTCCCATGAAAGGTGCTCACTGGCACTGGGAGTAACTTGGGGTTCAGTGTCTTATCGAGGTACAATTTGGCATGTGGAGGAGGAACTGGGGATGGAACTGCCACCCTGTGATCAGTGGACGACCAGCTCTACCACCTGAGCCACAGCTGATCATAATTTGAAAATTATTATGCAAATCAGGCACTGATCATAGCTCAATATGATTAATCTTCAGAATTGCTCTTGATTTTCTTTTCAAATCAAAAAGCTTGACCATCTGCCACTGGCAGAAATGTTCAGTTTTACACCTGTTGCTGTTAAAACATGATATGTCTGGCGTATAAAGCTCCCCTTGTTGAATAAGGTTCAGCCAAAGGTGACCTGGAGCCAGTTTAATGTGCTGTAGAGGCAGTCTGATGCTCCTAATTACAATTAAATCAATTTATTCCTTTAGTATTTTTGAGATACACGTTGATATTAAAGTGCGACTTGCACAATTACACAGCATGGTACTAAATGTCAACGATAGATTAAATGTTGCGTGGAAGCCTAAATCTGTTCATGGACACATGCTGCAGACTAGCATTCACTGCATGACTGTGTGAGGCTGTGTGATGGTGTTAAGTGTGTGCGGCTCAGTATTAGGAGTGTGGAGTGTGCATTATGCATGTGGGGTTTTATTGTGTTTGCCACAAGCATACACAATAATAGTTTTGTTCTCATGAGTTTTTTGTGCATGTATATATTAGGTCTAAATGTGTTTTCACATCTTGCAAAAAATAATGTGGACTACAACACTATTATCTCTGTATGCGCATGTAAGTTTACAAAAATGTATACAATTGTACATTTCTATCCCAGATTATAGACATGTATTTACATACATACTGGTGTAAACAGAAGTTTCTATATATCTGTAAAGACCATGTAGTACAGCATGGCAGTCTTGTGTTTCTACTGACTTCTAAAAAGTATCTTCGTCACAAAAATCTGACATTTTGGTTCTTTCATTGATTTTCTAAAGGGCTTCTGAAAATATGACAAAATCTGCTCGTTCCGGGCCGCCATTTAGCTCGCTAAGTTAAGGCGTTACCATGTGGGTGCAGGTCGCCAGCAGCGGTCATGAGTTCGAGTCTGGCTCAAGACCCTTTGCTGCATGTCTCTCTCCTCTATACCCCCTTTAACCCCGTCTCTCTCTATCAATAAAAATGGGTAAAGCTCCCCCCAAAAATACTTAAATACTAATAAAAAATACAAAAAAAATCTGCTCGTTCAAAAATATACATACAGCTACTTGAATTATCAGTTTCAGTGATGCAGAAAGTTGTGTTAATCACATTTCCTTAGTAGCATCACCTCTTACCTTCCCATGAGTGATTCAGTTGACTACAGCTGCTGACCTCTACGAACCAATTTTAAAAGGGGCCCATTTGATACACTCATTGGGCACAAACACTACAGTGGGACAGTCTAATACACTCAGCAAAGATTTGAAAAAGCAAATCACTGACTTGAACAAGTCAAGAAAGTCACTTGGAGCCATTTCAAAGCAGCTTCAGATCCCAAAGTCATCTGTGCAAACTATTGGTAGTAGAGACTGAAGAAAGAAATCTGTTTTAGATTTACAACAAATTTAGTTGAACTGTATCAGTTACGGCAGGAGGAGTCAAAGAGATGAAAATGGCCAAAGGATGTTTAGTCAAATATTAGCATTTCTGTATGTATATTTTTGACCCAGCATATTTTTTATCATATTTCCAGAAGACCTTTAATAAATCTATGAAAGAACCAACATGCATGTGACAAGACATGTGGGTTTTATTAGAGTTATATGAGTCACTGGAAACTCAAGGCTGCCATGATACATACATGGTCTTCCCATGTGTATGTAACTTTTGTTCATGAATGCATGTTTCCGTGCGATGCCTCTGTGTGATGTCTGTGTCTGTTATTATAATCATGTGTTCAGATTGCAGAGCTGAAGCAACAGGCTGGCTCCTTTCATCCTTGTCTTTCATGCAGCTTCTGCTTCCTTCAACAGACTCTCACCCTGGCTGACAAACTGTGTTCCCCAACCAACCACAGCCTGTCTGACACATGGCCAACAGTGTTAATAAAATGCTTTAGAATTTATGCATCACTTATGGCAGCAGCTTTGTGCAACGATGACACCTCCTGTGTCGTCTTAAAAGAGAGTAAAATCCAGTGTTTTGAAGTGCAGGATTTCAGTCTGTAGCCTTGAGTTATTCTGTTATCAAGTGATGAAATGTCTTATTGTTTCTTTTTCAGTATGCTCAGTCAAATTGCACTTTAGTTAGTGATTAAAAAGTGCTATTACACACATCTTGGTTTATTTGTAAAATGTGTGTGGCTATGAAATGGGCCCGTATTAGAAGGTAACAACATACAAGGGATAGTCAAAAGCTTCTTGTAGTGTTATGGTCATGTACGTGCAACATATGAGAGCAGAAATTGTCACAAGTCAGGAAAGCTTGTGCCACTGTGCTGTCAACAGTGGGACCTATGTTACACATTTCCTTGTGACCACTAGTAGGTGTGCATTTGCAAAATTGTTTATTTTGGCCACAATCACACAATGGCTGCTCCCTACCCAGCCTTCTCACCAGATTTGGTTTCCTGTGACGTCTTCCTCTGTCACAAAATGATATTTGAGTTTAAGGGGTGAATTTTTGTCACAGTTTAGGGGTTTCGGTGCTCATTGCAGATGGTGCTTCACATGTTTACATAACGGGGCATCCAGGGAGCGTTACAAGCGTGGCAGGAGTACTGAGAGCGCTGTGTTGCTGCACACAGAGGCTAATTTGACGGCGATGGCAGTCTAATTTAAATCATGCATGATTTTCATTGTTACAGGTACAGTCTGTGAATTTTTTGGTCAACCCTTGTTTTCTTTTTAATAATAATAATCTAACCTTTATTGATCCCCTTGGGTTCCTTCCTTCTCTGCATTGACCCATCCTATTCAAAGTTAACCTTAACTATACATACTAGGAGCAGTGGGCTGCCACGGTGCAGCGCCCAGGGAGCAGTCTTGGGCCTTGCTCAAGGGCCCAACAGTGGCCGCAGTGGGGGTTCGATCCTCTGACCTTCTGATCAGTAGCCCAGGGCCTTAACCTGTTGTGCCACCACTGCCCCCCCTTTCTTACCAATGAACTGAGCCCTTTGGTTACCTAAGTTCTAACAGGCACCGCTGCTGGTCTATTTATGCTTGTTATACAGCAAAGTCCTTTCAGAAACAAAAGATTATAGCAAAAATGATGTAAATGAAATTTGCCATTTAAAATTCCTGTGTTACTTTGTGATACATGCTGTACAAAGAAATGGAAAGGGAAAATTCCACTTGAAGAAATGACTTCATTTTAATGTCGTCAGTCAAAAACTTCCATACAAAGTGTGTTTTGTGAATCCAGATGTTGCAACATATCATTATGACACTTTTCATGAAGAAAAACTCAAAGTTAAAAAAATACTATATTCAGTGGTCTGATGATATTTGTATAAATCTCAGCAATAATGTAATCACGAAGGGATTATTTCAAATAGAAATCCTAATTGATGTACTGTCTTCTTCAGAAATATCAAATCCTTTTTAAGTCCTTAGTCCTTCCTAAACTCCACGTGAAGTGCTAAATCACATACATATATATAAAGGTTCTAAGCTGGCAAGTTAAATTTAATACTGAAATAAATGAAACCATTAGCTCCCTGAGGAATCAGGAGGAAGGAAAAACTAATTCAAACATTTAATGCTTTGGAAAAGCCTTGATTGTCATGTGGAGTAAATGTAATTAGAGCTTAGAGCTGAGGTTAAGATTAGAATTAGGACAAGGTTTCAGCTGAGGTGTAGTTTAGGGTGAGAATTTGAGAATTTGGACACAAATTTCCTTGTAAGAAAGAATGCAATGATATGATGAACCCCTTCCTACTGATATTCTTCAGCCAGTTGCGTCATACTTACAGTGTAATTGTGATTGGTCACAGTCACCGGCTGCCCATCTTCTGTGTAATAGGTCTCTGTAAAGTCTGGACCCAAAAGCTCGCTAGGAAAGGAAAAGAGAGGAGGGGAGAAAAGTTGGCAGGTGATTAGATAGCATTTAACTTTAATGATCCCTGTGGAATTTAGGTTTCAGCAACAGCAGGCTAGAACAAGACAGAACAGAGAAAATACAGGTGGAGACCACACAGAACCCAGCCCTAGCTAGTTATTCTGTTCACTTCTATCGACAAAACCTTTTATATACAGTTTCTGCACTACGGGAAGCGGTTGAGGCATGTTGCTTTTGCTGTCCAGAACCATTATATCCAATGTAACCAAACGGAAAATAACAGGCAGTAAGTGTTTCAGCTCAACATTGTTTCATCATCAGATAATGTCATGATATAACACACAGCATCAGGCTGGGAGTGGACTACCTAAAATAGCAGGTTTTGTCTACTTTAGTACGCTAATTGCATTAGCTGATAACATTAGCTGATGTAATTAGCTAGACTAGCTAATTGATTGACAGCAGCTGACTGTGCAGTAACATAGGATGAGCTGCTTGCATTGTGCATCTCTGCTACATGGTGTGTTGGATCAATAAGTAAACTAGTGCCAACAGGGAATATTATATAATAGCATGCTGTAATATAACACAGTTTGTACTATGAGGTCATGACGACTTTTAGGTTTTCAGTCTGCCTTGTGTAAATTCTCTATTTTTTTCTCACTTGTTTTCAGCTGATATTTTACCTTCTACCCATTTGTTCAGCATGAATATGATCAAATATATACTACATCAGAAACCAGGTCACTCCTTAACCCTCTGAGTTCCGTCTGGGGATATGTTTGCTAGGGTCTCATTTTGCCTCACTGTGGGCTCATTTTTCACTGCAGTACAACCATGACTAGAGGAAAATCAAAAATATCTTTTGTGCTGTATGACACAATTACAATGACGTAAATTAGAAAAGAAAAAAGAAAGAAAGCTTCATTTCTTTGGCTAGTTTACAAATAAAATGGCGGCTCTCTGTCCTCAGCTTGCAGTTCAGCCAAGTTCAACTGAAAAGTCTGAAATGTGTCACTTGACTGAAGACACATAGCTTCATGGTCGTGCCAACAAGCGCAGACTTTTATTTATTTTCACAGAATACAGGTATATACAGGTATATTTTTGGTACATTTTCAATTAAGTGCTTTTGATTCTGTTTTCACAGTTGTCCTGGCTCTGGTAAAAGGTGTGACATTTTTGATTTTTAAAAGATAACACGCTTTTCCAAATCTGCCAGTGGGTTTTAGGATTGAAAGGGTTAGAGGAAAGTCCAGGTTACAAACTGGTTTGCTTGGGCGAAGTTTGCCACATACTAAGGGCAGTGGTGGTGCAACGGTTAAGTCTCTGGACTACAGCTCAGAAGGTAAGAGGATCGAACCCCCATTGCGGCCATTGTTGGGTCCTTAAGCAAGGCCCTTAACCCTTCCTGCTCCAGGGGCGCCGTAACGTGACTGACCCTGCACTCCGACCCCAACTGGGATATGCAAAAAGACAATTTCCAGAATTAATAAAGTTAATACAATTAAATAGGGACTAAAAAGAATGTCTTGGCTTCTGCTGCTTTTTAGATTGTTCTTTTTAAAATCTTGCGTTTCCAACTTTAGAGAAATGTAATTTTAATTTGCTGAAGGTCTCCTTTAAATTGTTATGAGTTGCTTCTAGAAAGAGTGATGAGGCAATTTTAGAACGTAAGTGTAAAGTACTTTTCTAAGTTCAATTTTACACTCTAGCTGGCAGACATGTTGGCATGGCTGGAAGGAAATGCATTTGAAATGTTAGACGTTGGTTGAAACTTTGAGATCAGAAGCAGAGAAACCAAACGTACAAAAGACTTTCACTCCTTTGCCTCACTGGCTTTCTACTGATTGAGAAACACCTCTACAACACCTTGGGCTTAAGAACCTTTGCTCCTGAGTACAGCAAACCTGCAATCTCTTTCAATGTGTCTGATGTAAACAGACACATTTAAAGCTCTTTCACCACAGCAATCCAAGCTCATAGTAAAGCTAATCATTTCCAGATGTGAGCTCCATTTCTTTCGCATACTACACTTGACTACGGAATCGTCTTTGAAGAAAGTGCAACGTCAGACACGGTTTCAATGATATTCATAGCTTCTTTCTTTGCTTGCTGACACCCCCTGTTTCATTTTCTGACATTGCCAGGCTTGATTGCAAAAAGCATAATCTCTTCTAAATTACATGTTGGATCAGCAGGACTGGAGTCTTTCATGTTGATGGAGTTGGCCGTTGATAACAAAGAGTGATGGAAAAAGAAAAAAATAAATCCAAATGCCTTCATTGCGATTGTATCAGATTTGATTCATCTGTTAGTTACTTATCTTATGCAAATTCTTATCTGGTGCAACCAAACTTTACTTTAGCCACACTTTTGTAAGGCGGCTTGCATAGCACTGCTAAAGATAAAGAAAAGAGATTATTGCCTGATGTCTCCTCAAAGGTCACCTTACAACAAAAATGCATTGGCTCCATTTTAGCCTGCAGGAGAAAAAGGTGACATTTGCCATGTCTGGGGACGAAAGGAGTTGGTTGTCAAATGCCAAGACGTCCCTGGACAAATGCTTCAGTGTTACAGATGTATGGATCAGTGGTGCCGTGAGGATGTCTGGCCTTATTCAGCCTCTGTGGGTGGCTGAATTACTGGTAGGAGGAGCACTCTGGCAGCAGATCCCTGGCCACGAATGTGCAAATGGAAGACGGACATGAAAAGATGAGCCCAATCTCCATTTGGTCCCGGGGGCCCTATTGTATTATTCATTGAGGGGGATCGTAATGGAACATAATCCAGCTTTCTCACCCCTTTTACTGCAGACAATTTGCTCTGCTATATAAAAAGACTGTCTTAGGTGGCAGTCCTCTAAAGTTAATTCGATTGAAGCTGGCGCACAGACAGTAGTGTGTGAATTCAACTCCATTTCATTCAGGGACATATTTACACAGCATTTTCATCAAAGTGAGAGGCAAGAAAAGGCTGATTGCTTTTCATGGCAGGCCACTGTCTTTCAAGCTGTCAGGATGGTGTAGAGACAAAGATCACAGTCAAATATCTCCTATGGCTTAATTAAAACCTGGCAGAGAGTGTGACTAACTCTGCAAAACCTTCAAGCTCCACAAACAACCACTGAAATGTTTCCTTAGAATGATCACGATGTATGATAAAAGACCTGAAAGCAGTGCAGCAGGACACTGATCAGGGTGTGAGATATGTTGGAGGTTGGAAACTCAAGCAACCGCAACTTAAGGGAAGCTGGCAGTTTTTACTCGAGGGAAGAGCTGGGCTATGAGAAGATGGCATTAATATTTAGCTAAGATCATCATTAAATTATTACTGCATTTTAACATAGAATGATGCACCACTGTTACACTTTATTGATGTAGTTATATGGAACACTGATGTTTAATAAAGTAACATTCAATGACATCGAGCGGTACACAACAGTCACTGTTTGGTATGGATGTCAGTTTTGGAGTTGCAGTTCATTAAGCTTTTGGTACAGTAGATTAAACTACATAAATGCATAAATCTGAGGCCAATATTCTCTAACAGTTAAGAACTTAAATGCTGCATACTGACAATAAGAAAAGACTCTAAGTGGTTTACTCTCAATGACAAAATAAAGACAAAAGTCAAATAAGAAAAATGAAACATAATATTCAACCTTAATTAACAATTAAAGTTGTGCAATTTCAGCTTCAGAACCGTACAAACTAACACTCTCCTTCTGTCAACACTGAGGCCACAGCCGTCTTGTTTGACAAAACCTTGTTAACTCTTGTTGGAACTGTCAGTGGACTAAACCAACTGCAGGCTGTAACTGATAGACAGTGCCAAAACATTCCAGGTGGAACTCTGGGAGTTCTTAAGTGCTAGTGCACTTTGGAATACCGTAAATATGTCACCGTTTGTACTATCGGAAAAAAATCCAATGGTTTCTGAAAGCTGAGGCGTTGTGCTTTACAGCCAATATGGTGTCATTACGGTAATTTCATTTGTGCCCCCCCAGGAATTTGCTGGATTAAATTACCGTAAAATTACCGTAATGACACTATATTGGCTGTAAAGCGCAACGTCTTTGTCATTACGGTACAATTTCATTCGTGCCCCCGCAGGAATTCGCTGGATGAAATTACCGTAAAATTACCGTAATGACACTATATTGGCTGTAAATCGCAATGAAAAAATGGGCACAAGCACTTACAGGACATTTTCTTACCTTTTTGTAATCAAAATATGGAAAAAGACCAGGTGGACATTTTGAGGCTCAGGTCTTAAAGGGTTAAATACATAATGAAGAGCTTTACCAGGATTACTGTGTCAAGTTTTGGAGGTTTGAGTCAGAGGAACCCCTTTCAGACATGCACTCTTTGCTGTTAATCTGACGACATCCTCATGTCTAAATGAGCCGCTTGCTCACTTTTCTGTATAGGTCACAAAGACACTGGTTACTGTTACTATGTTGGACGTAGCAACATTTCTGAAGAACTTTCAACACGACACCAGTCTGAACTGCAGCTACATTCACACAACAATGTACCAGTTGTGTGAAGCGCTTTGGACTTTTTACACATTTCAGCACCAATATTGACCCAAAAACAACAAGGTCTTCTTTTATCTTTTACAAGATAAAATGTCCAGAAAAATAAAACTTAACTACAATAAAGGGTCTTTATCACACAGATGTCACATTAATAAGACTCTGTAATTATAAATATAATCCAAGTTATAGGAGACTTTCCATTAAGTTTATCATTCACTGAGGATCGTTATCAGGTTTCTGCAGAGCTTGATGATGAGCTGATCATTTGAATCAGGTGGGTTGGAAGAGGGAGACATCTAAAACATGCAGGATAGTGGCCCTAGAGGACCAGGGTTGTCCACCCCTGGCCTATATCCTCAACATACAGATGTTAAATGGGTCATCTTAGCTGCATAGCTGGTGGCTGGCGGAGCAGAGAAGGTACCAAACAAAGTAAAAGGCTTTGCTGGCTGACGCTGCAAAGCCTTTGTGTAAAGTGTATTTAAGCAGTGTGCAGGTGATGATGAGGACAGTGGAGAAGAGACGGAAACAAGAGGAGTGAGCATGGAGCAGCTGCTTTGTCATGCTTACATGCTGTAGCTAAATGAACTAAATAAATGTGTTAACCTTGGGGTTTCAGTGCTGGAGTCCTGCTGCAGGTTTGACCATTTCCATCTGTCACATGCTAAAATTCTCTAAAGGGTTTGAAAGATTGGTTTTCATATGTGGCTGTAAATGGATAAAAGGAATGTAAATGTGACACTCTTCTTCCAGATTACTCATCAGCTCTTTTTCTCATTATAGCCTATAAGGGATATGATATCTGAAAGCCTGCTAAGCAATAGAAATGATTTGTTCAATACTTTACAATCTAAACAAACAGGTGAGCATGGCTCTGAACAAGAAAAGGAATGGATGGAGGAGAAGGAATCAGGTCCAATTAGAGGTGCACCATTAAATGTTATTGTGTGACTGTGAAGCAAATGAGAGCAGAAGGTATGATTTATATGATCAGACTGGACTCTGTTCAAGTTATTATTGCTGCATTGTGATAAATAGAAGGAATGGAAAGGATGTAGTTGTCATACTAAGAGTGGCTATTAAGTCAAATTATGTGTCAGGTGATCATTGCATTAATTCAACTTTGAATTGTGGCTGTCTGTACACCCAAACACTGGGAGGAAAACCACAGAAATGTAGTTAACACAAACAATAGAAATGAACAGACTGAGCTTTTCTTATTAAGGATTTGCTGATTGGCATATAAGTTGCGTCAAATTGGGGCAGCTAGACAGTAAATGCTCCAGCTGCTTTTTGTTGCTGTCCATCTCTGACAACAATTCAACAGGTTCAATACCATCAGGTGTTCTTTACTCTCTCATTTACAGTTAAAATAAAAATGTAAATCTTAATCAAAACCAACAATTGCAGTACTATGGGCAATTGTAATGGGGAAAACATTAATAATAATAGAAATGGAAGTACAGAGCTTCCCAGTCATTCTGGCTGAGTTCTCTTCAGCTCAGTTGGTTTCTATAACAAGTAACTGATCAGATCAGCAATCAGGCAACAAACATGGGCCGTCAGATCATTAAACAGGTTATAAACAAGCCACATGGTTTATCCAAACGAGCAAACTCAATGTAAGTGCATCTGTTACGACTGCGGTTGTGTGTTGTGTGTATTTTGCGCTGTGTGTTGCTCTGATTTCGTCCCGTAAAACAGGTGTCTGCGATCTGGCCAACATGACTGCCACCTTAGGATGCGCCATTGCGCGCGCAGGATTGGCTGCCGCGGATGACGGATCGGCGCGTGGTTGGCTGTTCAACCCCGGAACCGGCACAAAAAGGCAGAAAGGGGACATTGCCGGTGTGGCACAGGGAGACAGCTGACAGACCATCCTTCCCTTGTTATCTGTGAGCACCGCTGGTGCATTGTGTGGAGCTCGGCTATAAGAAAGCGTTTGTGTAAGAGTGAGCGGCCCATATTTGGTTTAACTTGGTTTTTTCTCATGTTTATGTTAGTCAGGGAGGTCAGACTCTGTTTTTGGTTTCTTCGGTTTGTTTTGAGTAGGAAAGTGATCTGGGAAATATAGTTTGGGATTTTGTTTGTTATTTTGGCTATAGGCTCACTCCTTTGTTTTGTAGAACATCGCACCACCGATTCTTGTTTTAATCGGTCGCTTTTTGTTTGTGTCATTCACCTTATTGTAAATAAACATGCGATTTTCTGTTCAAAAACGTTGTGTGGAGATTTTGCATTGTGTGAAGGATGGTCATTCATGTTGCGCTGCAGTAGCCCCTAGGCTGGGCGTAACAGCATCCAAAACGTTGCTTAGAATTGGTGATTGCACAGTAAAAATATGAGTGTACACAACTGAAGCAGGTATGGTTGGTCACAGTTGAACCAGGAAGTAGGTTTGAACTATGATGAATGTTTACAGTGCACAACCAGCCTGGGGGTCTGTTGACAGAATTCCTCATCCTCTGCCTGCTTGTGATTTGATCTGTTTTTGCCACTGTTGCCACAAGCTAACAATTACTTTGGTGACAATATCTTACTTTGCAATCTCGCCAGAGCTACAAAATAAAACCCAGGGCGTGACAATCTATGTCTCTTTAATATATAAAACTGATTCACTTGATTCGTTAGAATGCAAAACTTGACACATCAAAACGTTATTTAAACCGGCTTTCAAGTTAACTTTCAGTGTGCCATCATATATGCTCAACATCATAACCTGCTAATCCAATTTCTTTCTCATGTGCTTGAAAAACCAATTTAAATGAAAGGTTTATCTGTTTTAATTCTATCATTGGGATTTACAGGTCTGTTCCTGTGGCACGGCCAACCAAAGGACATCCCAAAGTGAGAATCACTGAACTCAAAATGAGTAATACAGAGTGTACGATGACCACACAACACAGATAGTGAGCTGTTTGTGTGTCAAGGCAGGCATGGTGCTTTATTTGTTTGCACACACCAGCCATGAAAATAGTTGTATGACAAAAGAAAACTCACAGCCCACGTTCCCACCTGGCACATCATGATTTCAAAATTTGCTTTGATTGTTTGTGGTCACAAAAAAGTAGCCTCCCTTCTGGATGTGTTGTTAGAAAAGACACTGTGAGACAGTCTGACAAGCACTTTGTTTAAAGCATACTGAGGCCTTCAATCACGATAAATTGAGGAGGACAGTGTTGTTGTGCGCTGAGGATGGGTTGTTCGCTGAAATGAGTCAGCCAAGGAATAAAATGGTACGCAATTGTTTGTGCTTTTTGAGTGCTGCTATATACAGTGACAAATACATCTTTTGTGTGCAGCTATATGTTTAGGACAGAGAGTGAGGGCCTGAAGGAATCAGTTCAGGTGTTCCAGATCAGTGTTGATCGTGAATGTGCAGTAATGAGTCCTAACATGATGTCCTCCTCTGCCTAATAAGCTGAGAAACAGCAAACATCAGGGTTTGATTTGTGGGCAGTATGACAGTATGTTTCCAGTCTTGTGCCTCAGCTCCATTTCTGTGCTTAATTTATACCAATACAAATGACCTTTAGGTGAAATGAAAGTGACAAATGAAATGCTGAAATGTAAATGATACTTCACACTGACAGTGGCTCTTCTGGTGCAACACAACAGACTATTTCTCAGCTCCACATTGTTGTGTTTGACATATGGAAAGCTCATATTATTTGACTGATTACTCTCCAGAAAAACTGATGATATGAAGCTTTCCATCTGAACCTGTGGTTAATTCTTCTGCATTCAACCCCTACGACCCTAAGTAAGGTTGTGTTTACCACATAGTGCGCTAAGCACTGTTGTCTAGCATGAATGCTCATTAAAAATGTGCCAGTGGATGTGAAAAAAAAGCTCATCAGCAGTCCTGATACTAAATAATTACACAAACACACCCAGCTTTTCTCTCTCCCTTGGAGCGTCGGTTGAAAAGCCACACAATGTAGCTGGGGTTAAACCACCGTGCTACTTCCAAGAATAAAAGTAATGGGCTCTTTTCACGGGAGAAGGAAGGCAGACAGGCTGCCTGGCTTTAGTGTGCTGATATAATTTGCTCTAATGAGGAGGCCGAGAGGATAAACAGCTGGACACAGCCGTGTGTGTGTATCCCTATACACAATTTTCTCCGAAGGCTTGGGATTGGTCAGTAAGGCTGCTATACCTTGGTTAAACAGGAGAAAACACAAGGGGGAGAAAAGAAGCAGAAACACAGGATAGTGGGGTGATGAGTGAAACAAGGATGTTACTGTCAGTAGTAAATGAAAAGGCAGTGAGAGTTTATTCTCAGATCTTGTGTTATTTCTGTTTGCTGCACCAAACTCCCACATGGACTGAACACTTGTTATGTGTCTGATCCTTCAAGGAAAATACTGTTATCCAACAATAACAACAACAACAGACACAGTTATTGTTAAGGTTTGGTCAAGTTTTGATGAATCAATAATGTATTTATTCTAGAAAGTATTAAAAACCAACAGTTTTTCACAGCCTGAAGTCAAATCCTCAAATTGTTTGTTTATGAAAAATGAAGATTTGGCATCTCAGAGTGAAAGCAGCCTCATCTGGTGTGATCAGTAGTGTCTGGTGGCTAGCTTTAGCTAGATATTGCCTCTTAAATTGTTTACTTTCTGACTTCATGAGTCTTCTCAAGTGTTACATTGCTGTTACTTCTTTAGTATTCTCCATTATTCTACCACAGTAGTTGCTGTTCAGAAAAAGTTATGGACTCACTTTAAACAAAAAATAGAAACATCCATTCCTTTCCCTTTCACTTGACAGATTGTGTTTGTTTTCACTGACTAATAAGTAGATAAAAGTGAACATTACTCAGCTCCTGTGCTTGTTATGTGCTATGTACTGCATCATCTTTGAACAAGGTCTGATTATCTAAATATCCTAACGTTATGACACTATTGAGTCTTATTTGGTTTATCAATACATAGGTGGTAGGCCAAGACAAGGTTCCCTGCGTAATATGTACCTTGGTTTTCAGGTTATGATTCAATACAGCAGAGAAAACAGGAAGTTTAGAAAATTACATTCAATCTCATTTGTTTTGAAAAATGTAAATGTTAAAAAATGTTGTATAGACCATAATACTTCTTGAGGCACTCAAAAGCTGCATATTCTTGATAAGAAAAATGAAACCAGTAATGCTCCATCATGAGACTCTGACCTGTTTACTGTCAGCTGTAAAATAACATTTTAAAAAGTCTATTAAGACAAGTGCAACATATTCATAATTCACTCACATAAACCATTAAAGCCATCAGTGTAGAGTCAGACAGGAACTGTTTGGACTGCAGAAAACAGAACCAGAGCTGGTCCTGTACTAAACTGTAACGAATACCCCTATCAGCAGAGCCGCCTCGCCCATTAGGCAATATAGGCAAATGCTAAGGGTGCCATGGCCTCCAGGGGGCGCCACAAATCAGGAAAAAATTCACCTTCAATATAATTATATTAAAACTAGTTATTACTATTACCTCTTAAAATGGAAAAGCTCACATTGATTCAAATATGCTTCAAGCAATGCCCAATTAATATTACTACAAAACAATGCTATTGGATTACTTTTGTAAGCGTATGTAAATCGCCAATGGAGGGGGGCGCCATATAAAATCTCACCTAGGGCGCCACATTGGGTATCTGATAGATGTATCCTCCATGTACAAAAAGCAAGGGCAATACAGAAGTGTCATATACCTGCATTCTTTCTATCAACCATCAGGGGGCGACTCCACTGGTTGCAAAATGAAGTCAGATTGTATCGACGTCTATGAGAAAATTACCCTTCGTTTACCTTGATTAATTACCACAGTAAATATTTTCCCAATGGGTTTATGGTCTTACTCGCTAGTTTTACGTCTCCTTTAATAGAAAATGCTGTTGGATTTATGTAAAGTAGACAATAATGCAGGGTATGTTTGTTTTAGGAAGGGGCTACATCACCATGCATTGTGTCCTCGAGGTCTCAGTCAAATTCACCCCTTGCTTAGTGCATGTGGTTTCAAAAACCAAGATGGCGACAGGCTCAAGGATTCAAAGCCAACGGATGGCATCACGGTGGCTATGCTCAACTTTCACACACAGACTATGGCTGTTTGAAGTTGTGTTTCACCAGAATGGAGGTCTGGAAACATCAGCAGAGTTTAAATCAAAATAAATAATCACTTTGGATGTTTCATCTGAAGCATAACTCTGAACTACTGATTTTAAATATTTAATATTATGTGCATGCAGAATTTAAAATTCTGTTACTTTTGAAATATTCTATTAATATAATGCAGGTTATGGCAAACAGTCACTGTATTTTCAAACCAGCATCTACTAACTGAACTGTTTTTACCATTTTGAGCGGGTAAAAAAGGAGCTGTTAGTTCTGTGCAGTGTCAGGAAATGCTAAAATAAAATTGAAATCCAGGTCAAAAAATAAAAGCCCCTCTTCTTTAAAAGAACTTTTAGAAAGTAAGACAACCTTCCTTCTCTATCTTCTCCTGCTATCCCCTCCCCCCTCATCCCCACTCTCACCCCAACCGGTCGAGGCAGATGGCCGCCTTCCCTGAGCCTGGTTCTGTCGGAGTTTTTTCCCCCCCTTCCTATCCTAGGGGCTTTTGGTTCCTTCCCACCGTCGCTGACTGCTTGATCATAGGGAATCCAAAAGCAAGTTTAGATTGTTGGATTTTCTGTTTTCTGTTCTGTGTATAATTCGTCTGTACCTTACTATGTTAAGCACTGTGAGATGACATATGTTGTAAATTTGCGCTACATAAATAAAATTTAATTGAATTCCCTACAGCCACGTTAAAAAACTCCCAACCTTTCCTTCTTTTTAGACTTCCCGTCTGCCTGCTATCCCGTTATATTGTTCATACAGTCAATCACTTACAACTTGTGGGCTGAAAGTATTGAAAGAAAGGCTGAATTGTAGTTTAATAGGATTGAGTGTCGAGTAAAAATAAAATAAAAGTTCTACCCTTTTAATTTTGTCAGCCTCTTCACATTTTTTTTTCTGTTTGAAAAGAAGCTCTACTCTGTTTAAAAAAATAAATCAAATTAGCCCGTCAAGTTAGTGTACATTTGGCAGCAAAAAGGTATCCCTATATTTTTTTGAGCGGGTATACTGCCGACTCTTTTGAAGGTGTTTGTCTATGGAGTGTCAGAGCTGTCAAATGATGTTGTCACATAAACATGTCACTGCGAGATCCAATATCTAGCCCCCGTCCACTCGCTGACAGAACGACGCCTCCTCTGTTAAATCCTCTCCTTGCCTGCACAGTATGACTCTTCATAAACAAACAAACAGAGACAAAAGACAGCCCAATTCTTACATGTCGAAATTCGACTCTTTGAAAGCCAAAAAACTGAAGGAAGCGCTTACAGTGAGCGGCTGGAACAAGCGGCTACTGTCTCGCACTTAACTACCCATAGCTTTTGAATTGCATTAGAATACATGAGGACTCCTAGACAGCGAGGTGCTCTCCCCTGGTTCCTAATGTATGACTATTTCATATGGACAGGAGAGGGGGCGCGGGGAGAGCTGTCTGTGGGGGTGATTGACACAGGCCCATATTAGGAGCAGCTTTTGGAAATAGGTCCGTGGAGACTTGGCGGATTGGGTCTGCTGAAGGAACGGTGTCTCCGCGAGGAGCCGTGCCTTCTTAACCCCACTCATTGGTATGCCGATGTGCGGGTAGCGAGCCGTGCTCCAAACGGCACAGCCTTCCAGACTGCTGCTGCCCCCCCCCTCCCCATTCAACACACCGCTACGCAGACACAATCCCACTGAGGACCCCGTGACGATATGCAGCGTGGAATACTGAATCAAAATAGACTCCCAATTAATAATCACATAGTTAGTTCATTTTTAGGCTCTCGGTGTGTGCGCTGTGGCCTGCACAAGAGCTCATCCTTCCAGAAGTTTCAGCAGGGAAAGTTTGATATCACACACACACACACACACACACACACACACACACACACACACACACACACACACACACACACACAAGGCGTCAAACATGTCAAGTTTCAACTTGGTGCAAATAAGAAGGCACAGGCCCTCGAGTGTGTCCCTCCCATCCCTCCCACATGTGACAAAACACAGGCAAAATAAAATGTTTAAATTTGGTTTTAGATCTCACTTCTGGTCTCTAGAATGAGAGGAATAACATGTCAGCATTGAGACATACTCTGCTGTCAGGTAAGAAGACAGAATATCACTTTACCCTATTGTGACTTT